>JAANSM010001759.1:0-17190 GCA_036850725.1 Orchesella villosa
TTAAGCCAGAGAAGTCAAATCAAATTCGTAACATCTAATTTATAACCACTAAACCGATCGATGATCGATACTGAAATGATACAATCCATACAATAATGACTGTAAACATAAAATAATTTACAACTGATGACTGACAATGTATTTAGCGACACATTTTCAAACTTTTTAAATGTAGTACTTAATATGTGCCAGCAGAATATATCTAATCACAACTGAATACGGCTGACGGCAGCAAGATTTTCAAAAGAAAAACTTTTTGTTGCGAGCTTGTTGTTGTTGCGAATGTTGCGATACTTTGACAATCGATAGATAACGATAACAATAATTCGCTTACATACAACATATCATAACTGCTCATTCATCATTTGCAATCAAAGTGCACGTAGTTAGGCATGCGAATTGCAAATGGCAAACAGCTTCACCTTCGTTCAACGCTAAATGCATGATGCATGTAGAAACCATAACTAGGAGCATGCAATAATTAAAAGTTGACACTTACTAGAAGTTAATCGTCAATCGTGGTGAAACCAATATTGAATGTCCATTTGAACACTTTTTAGTTCGAAATACCCGACAGATAAAAAAGAGTAGAAAAGTTCCACTGTACTACGCACACACACAAACTAGTAAACTTTGATTTATAGCTCTAGGTCACAATGAACGATTGTATGATTATTTTGTATTTGTAGTCAGCAATGAAATGAAGTCTAAAATTCTTATGTATGATACATAAAATTCAATATTTATATTATTTATACAATGAATGATGAAATGAAATCTAAAATTCTTATGTATGATGCATAAAATTCAATATTTATGCACTTTATATTCGACGTTCAGAACTTTTTTGGAGTCTGTCGAGGAAGATTTTGTGTATTTGTTTTTGTTTTCTCTAATGCATATTGAGTAGATGTGCTTGGCGGGCGCGCTTGGTGCATTCATACCTGCTGGTTCGATCAGATGATAGCCACACGACACTGGCACTACTGCAACGTATTTTTAGGTATATTATTATTCTACTGCACATGCAGATGCACAATAAAAATATTTTTTCCCTACGATTTATTGGTAAGTGTGTTTTATTAGTAACAGCTGAAGCTGAGGTGCACCTGTTTGTCACTAGTCAGGTTTCATCATTGATTCGATGGCAATTTGCAGGTCAAATGCATTTCTGAAATGTACGTGTGACAGGTAAGAATAAGATGTAAGATAATTAATTATTTCCATTCATGATACATATAGGATGTATGATAAACGGCTACAATTTAGAATGTTAATCTAGACAGTTAAATTTGATACGATATGTTTCGAATTCTTCAAACATAATACGAATTGATTGTTTTATTGACATCAATATTATGATGAAAAAATGAATGGACGAAAATGAGTGAAGTCCTGAAGTTATTTAAATTGTAAGAAGTAAGGAAATAGCATACACCATACACGTGTATGCTGCCTCCTTCATTATCCTTAACATTACTGATTAAGTACAATCAACAATTTGATCTCGTTCATAGTTTTTCAATAATTATGCAAAGACGGTTGACGGTTTTACTCGAAACTAATGTTGAATATGTGATATTGTATTATTGAATGTAGGTAGTGCAGCTACTACCAATGACCAACTACAGCACAATCGCAGTCAACAATTATACTGCTGCCGAACTGTCAACGATGAATTCGCGACACACTGTAACTGGCGGAGAAAAGGGGGAGAAGAACTTAGTCAAACAACAAACACTCATCGACAGTAATGACCACTCCAAACCGGAACTCAAAATTAAACCCAATAAGAATTTAAATGTACCAATTCGGAAAGGAGAGTATTTACACTCAAGTTTGCCGGCGACGTCTGAAGGTTTAACTGTCTCTAGATCTAGAAGAAGGCCCAGACACAGAAGAAAAGGAAACGCTGCCAACACACCACATACAACCGATGTCATTAAAGGAACTGACGATGTTCAAAAGATCCCATCCAATCTGCCTACTGAGACAAACTATATAAATCCAAACTCGTTACGGCCTTACAGAATTCCAAAAAGGCGTCGTATAAATAGTAATGACGAACAAAAAGTTAATGATGGTGCCACTGTCGTTCATTTAAAGGAAGCAGATGGATCTGAACCTCCAAAAACTCGGCCACGGCCACATGACTATGAACAAGAAAAAGGGTCCTTCTTGTCTTTCTCCAAGGACGAGCACACATACAGGCACCCACTTCCAGCTCCAACAAGTGTCGCGGATCTGAAGAATGTTGATAAGAGTACGCAGAATAGAAAACGAAACTACATAGCCAAGGAGGAACTACATAATACACCAGATGTTAAAACAGATAACATCGAGAGTACGAACAAAGCAGAATCAGATTCGTATAAGAATAAAACACTTAGCAGGGTTCTGAAAGCCAAAAAAAGTGAGCCCCGATGCTCTGTACTAGCGACTACACCAGTAGTAAAGTCGATATTGAAAAGTGAGGCTACTCTTCACCTGAAGTACAACGAAAAAGTCATCCAAAAAACGACGACGCCAGCGAACAGTATTCGCATCAAGCAACATGGTGCTTCGTCACAAAGCAGTTGTTCTTCCATTAGAAATAAAGATGCTTTCGATGTGGCTGTTGAAACTCAGAATTTGTCTGAAATGGCAAAGAAGGATTTCGGCAACCCGGTAAGACCCCTCAGACAGTTTAGCTGCTTAAAGAGCCGTGACTAATTGGTAAAGGTAAAGTAGGCCTAATACCATACGTCATACGTACTGATGATGTTATCTATTTTTAAAAAGTGTGCACAGGTTATGGATATGGTTGCTGCAACCAGCTACAGCTTTCCTTGTGATCTTGATGCCATGGATGTTGATATTCTACCTGCGTTAAGAAAGCAACAGTTAGTGGTCATCGTGGACACTAATGTATGGCTAGGTAAGACGTAAGAGCTGTTAAGAAAGGTGCTCATGTTGTTTGATTTAAAGTTTGAAACTTATTGGCAAATAACTTTTAATACTTTAGAAAATCAAGATTCACTTAATAAACTTTTAAATTTGGAGTACCAACCAGAAACTCGACCCTATCTTATTATTCCATGGATGGTTCTGCAGGAAATAGATTTCAATATTCATCGCGGTAAAACCTCTTCAAAAGTCCAACAATTTCGAAGTGCATCTAAGTTTATCAATAACCTACTATCCAGTAAAACTCCTAATGTAAAAGGAGAGAAAGCAGCAGAAGCTATAATAGGGATGGAGTTCAACGAATTGATGGCAGACGACTCGATCCTGAACTGTGCGATTCAATACAACAAAATTTCGCAATATGTTACGGTAAAATTGTGTATTATTATATAACTTAGAAAGAATATTCAGTCTTTCAACCACAATTTTATCACTGAATATTGCTGTATTATTAGATCTTCAATATAATGTGGCATTGATTATCTTCTTCTGCAGGTATTTATTACAAACGATGTGAATTTATTAAACAAGGCTTTAGTCCACGATATCGCATCTTTTAAACCTGACAAGGAGCTGCTTAACAATGTGAAACAATTGTTTTCTGAAACTACTGTGAATAATACGGCAGTTGAAGATAATCATGCTCAGATTGGTTCCTTTTCAAGCCCGTCAGTTTCTACATCAGCCCATGAAACACCGTTTTATAGTAAAGAAGATGAGATTTCCATGGACATAGATGACCCTATGGATGGCAAGTGTTCGGAGACACCACAAACACAAAGTACAACCGTAGAAACAAATGCAGCATCACCTTCATTTGAAGATGTAGTTGATTCTGTGAAGAAAGCTTTAACAAATGTGCGTTTTAGTAACGAATTTAATTCAAGCTGATGAAATTAAGCCTAAATTAATAAACAAGCATCCTTATTTACAGATAATAGTACCTAAAATGGTACTGGATTATGGGGAGGATGGGTGGAAAACTGCCATAAAAATCCTACCGCCCTACACAGTTGAAAGTGGTTTACAATGCCTCAAGGCTCACTGGATTGCAGTGTTCCAATTTTTTTTTGACGACAAATCAGGAAGAGTACAAGCAGTACTGGACGAGCTTCTAAAAGTCTTTCTTAATAAACCAAATCCAGATGGTGTGAATGAATGGAGAATTACTGTTTGTAAAATGACTTTAGTGCTTCTATCTATGAAGGATTTTGTACGTAGGAGACAAAGAGTGTCTACTGCCTGCAACATTTTACAAGTACAGATACTACTATCCTTACTATATTAATTAATAAAATAGAACAAAAATATATATGTTTAATGCTTTTAATATTTTAATTTCCCCGTAGAGCTTTCTTAAAAATAACATGTAACTGGCAACCAGAAAGACTTATAAACCGTATGTAAACAGTACGACGAAACCCCATCCCAGCTAGAAGTGGACGGTAATACGGTAATGGTGCCGTGTTCTTTTGTGAAACAAGCAAAATTTGTCCTTCCTTGGAATACCAAGTCATTACAAAACTAATTGGCGAATTAGTTCCTTTTCACGGAAGTATTTTATGATTTCATTACTTGATAAAGAATATATAAAAAGGCATAGCTTGTAACATAAGCCTCAGTTTCATGGAATATTTTTATCATGTTCCTAGATCTTATCTGCATACTTTTTAATATGCGTATGATTATTTAAAAGACAAGAATATTTATAGAAGCGCATTGTAAGCATAAATATTTTTATAACGCTGTTTACTTCTAATAAACAGAATTTAATTTGGTACTATGTGTATCAATTCACGAGTAAAAAATGGAAATGAGATTGCATTATTCTGCTATTCCTAATGTCCAAGCTCGAATGAATCTGAAGTTACTGCCGGTTTGTTTGTAAAGTATGCAGCGGTATTGTATTCAAGAATATGTATACCAAGGGCTGTCACAACATGTAAATAATTGTTTATAAATTCGATTCCCAAAATTCCCCTTGAAAACTGTTTCTTGGACACTATTACCCACTGTGGTAAAATCTCATCCATGTATTTGTATACCAACAGAGCCTGTGACAATAATAGAAGTTTGGTAAATACACGATGTTGCAGCAGATTTATCAGTTAAGAATTTGTTCTAGGTTCTAGAATTAATTATTTCATATCACCTGTCCGAAAGTTCCCAGTATAATTTCAGCACGTCCGTCCATATCTATGTCCGCAACACAACATGCTTGAACGGTATCCCATCTAGAACTAAATTTAAGTGATGTTCCATTTTTGAAACTATCCTCATAGGAGTTTCTGTAATCAATTATTAAACAGAAATTAGTATAACCATCTACTACGTTGAGCCAGTTTATGTAGTATTTAGTATTCTATATAGGAAAGAAACGATGGACCTACGTATAAACATATGTTGGCGATAAGGCTGACGAAACTATTACATTCAATTCAAAACCATCAACATATGACTGTATTGCAGTAATTAAACCATCGTATGTGTGCTCAATTTTCTCAAAATTTTCATCGCTGGATGATAATGTAGTATCGTAAGAATCGGACAAACTAGAGGTATCACCGTCGGCTCCTAATCCTTTCATATCGTCAGTTAACTTATCGATGAATTCCTCCGTAGGACTATCTTGTGGACTGATGCTTGTTTCCACTTCCGGTTGCGGACTCATTCGAGATTTGGACGTAGCAGTTGATGCAGTACTTTCAGTCATACTACCTTGCATTTTTGATTGAGGTTTACAAGTTACAATCCAAATAAGAAGCTTTCCGTTTTGCATTCCACATAGCGTAATGCGCCTGTTCAAATAATAGTAACATTAAATACATTAGCACAGGTCTATTTTAATTATTGTTAAGTTTTTTTACCTGGTTATTTCGTTTACAGGTTCGATTCGAACTCTAGTAACTACATCGGCAAATCGGAGAGTCAGTTCAGGAAAATACGTTCCTATTGGAATTTCTATAAATGTCGAGATTTGGTCGTCTGATTCAAACGCATGAATTTTTCGATCCGAACCACTTAAAAGCAAAACGTTGCCCTATCAAATCGAATTAATCATGAATGTTATATTAATTGTATGTAACAAGTCACTAGTTTTAATCAACAGCATATAATGATATAATACGTTGGATATATTGGATAATGAAATCTTACAAAATTCCCATTTGATTTAACAACAGGAACATGGTAGAGGTGAAATGGAAAGTAGTCCAATTTAAATGCAACATGATTTTGACCGATGAATTCAAACTGACTTGATTGAAATTCCTCTTTGGGTTGAAAAGTCAATCGTGATAATGACTTGTTAGAACCCGTTGATGTTGTGGACGTCGGAGAGTTCTGATCCGAAGAAGATATCCATGTAGAGTAAACGTGTAAATGGGCCGTCACATATTTTCCTTTTCCAACTGGGATAGCTCCAGACACGTTTCCGCTGCTAACTTTCTTCAGAAAAAATATCAAACATAAACCCACTACTTACTGAACAACCCAAACGAAGTTACAGTATTCATAAAACTAGAGAAGTTGGAGGTCCGTTTGCATTGCAATATTTCAGTAATCGACAAAAATTAACAATACCTGCACGAAAGCAACAGCTAAAACTGGAAAAGTATCCACGTAGGCATCAACGGCAATGACATCACATTCATCTAGAAATATCAATACATAACATTTCAATTTTTTTAAACCGATATTGGATGTAGACCTAAGATCTCAAAATAACACCGAATATCGTCACATCACCACACAACCAACAACCAAATACTAAACAAGCAAGAAAAGGCAACGATTGGAAACTCACGTGGAAGATTTTGAAGAGGAATTTCTCGAACATCCTTCTTCGAAATTTGTGCATATACCTTACCATAATCCCCAGTTCCAACAATAAGGTGATTACCGAGTTTACTCACAAGAATAAATATTCCCTTGTGATGGAAGCTGGATAAATTGCTCTTCCCTCATTACAATCAATGACTACAACTAATAATTCATGAAAGAACAACTAGAAAACTAACACAATTTGTACAATCAAAAATCAAAATTCAACTCTTCTGCCCGTTCCTTTCATCATGTCATTCGTATACAATAACAATAAATAATGCTTTTGATTGCTTGCCAAGTGTCAACAGATGTGAGTAAACAACAAAAGCAAATCTAAAAACACATGTTTGCACCATTTCCCGCAGTAGCGTAACAAACTTCTATGGTAGCTATGAAAGGATCTTTTTCTCCATGCATCGCGCATGCAACGTGCATGAAGAAAGTGTGTGGCTTTGATAAAATGTGAAATGCTATAAACCATATTTTCATTTTCCTTTGTTCATGCCAAGCCAGTGAAAGTAAATTTTCTCTTTTGACATTTTTGAGTATGATCATCGATCCTTCCTGTTTCCTGATAGTTCTGAAACGACGAAAAATTCGACGCGATGTATGATGAAGGAAGGAATAATGAACGATTCGCTTATTTTTAAATTCGCATCCCAAAAAATCTTGTTTATTTGGTATTTTTATTTTCTTCTGAGCGATTACATTTTAATATATATTATGTGTATTATAATTTAATGTACACACACATAAAGGAGAAGTTTGATTCATTATCATGAACGAATATGAATATTATTTGTTATTCATAATGTAATATCTATCACATAATTCATTTCGTTACATTACATGTATGGGTAATATAATATACTATATAGAATTCGAATATAAGTAATCCTTTGTATTGCATTGTATTGTATTCTTGTAAGAGAAGGAAACATTTTAATGTATGTATTCATTACATTTCATTTTATCAGTATCACTAGCTAAATACATACGTACTCATATAACATAACAGATCATTCTTTTTGTCGTCATTATTACAATAATGGATAGACGATATATTTTATAATAACATTATTTTAAGTTTGTAAGATATTTAGGTATGTACTGATGAGGTGATGAAGGTGAAAGTGAAGGTGAATACACAGTGAGATAACACTCACACAGACGTGACGTTTACACACACGTTTGTTGCTGAAAGTGAAATAATGTTTTTTTCCTCTTACCATATAACTTTAGTAAGTGTTTTATTTCGTGGAATACTATCCTATAAACATAAAATTGTTTTACTCGCTTGCAATATTGCTATTATACAATATTTATTAGTCGTCTCTGCCTTCCATTTAATAACACTACATAATATATAATAATATTATATTATACTAAATTAAATTAACAAATTAAAAATGCGATATAACAAGAAAATGAAAGTAAAGGAAAGTTGCTAGTTTTGGATCTACTGCTGGTCTACCCTTCAACTCACTACCAGGGTCTCCAAACACCTTCCTCAGGTATAAATCTGTATGACTCATTTTTGCACAAATTGAGAGGTCGACTAAAATCTAATGGCTCATACTCGCTATACATTTGATAGTCATTGTCATGTGGAGCATTTGTATAACTATCTAAATGAATCACACTTCCTGCCGAGGAGCTGCAGGCAGGGCTGTCCCGAGAAGAATGTGGAGTCACGCACAAATTGATTGCTGCAGAATTACAGTCTGTATTATTGCTCAAGTCTTGCTCCATCATTTGACTTTGGGATTCGGACTTTGTGGCTGGAGCAACATACATAATATTATGTTGTTTGGTAGTGCTACTACTACTATCACTTCTACTGCTGTTGCTCCTGCTTCGTCTTTTTGTGTTGGGGAGAGAGTAATCTAATCTGAGGGCCTCGGCGGAGGAGAGAAATCTTGGGTTTGACGTTGCGTTGCTAGTATTATATGAGAGATGAGGGTACGACTCGCTGCTCGTGGATAAGTTGTTGTTATTGGAGTCATTAGGGTTGTGAGTGCTACTTGGACTGGAACAATTGGAAGGGCTCAGAGAATGATTGGAAGAAGTATCCATGTACAGGAGTTGCTGCGTCTGCTGTTGTTGCTTACTCCTCTTCGATGTTGACTTCACAGGCTCACTTTTCACACTTGCTGGTGACAGTCCAAATGACTGGACAGTAGTGAGAGGAAATGGGGAAGCATTACTTAAAGCCTCATCAGCCCCTATTGTGAGTCTTCCTGCTAGCGTAGTGGAAGATGAAGTTGATGAGGAGGCAGTTGTAGATGGCAAAAGCGAGGGGGAAGTACTATTTCCTGTCATCAGCACTTCCCCATTTGGCCCTTCACGAATACTCTTTAAGTGTGTCACCAGCTTGTCTATAATACTAGGACTTATTTTTGACTTCTCCAGAAATCGAACAGTCTCTTTTGAGCAGTCCTGAAAAGTACCAAATTATAAATATAATAAACATTTTATTAATATTGGTATTGGTATCGTGTACATGGGTTGTCAGTGGTCGATAGCTGTGCGTCATGTCACAGTCACAGCTATCTTCAATACATACATCGTGCATTAAAAATCGATCGATATCGTAAAACGGATTTGACAGGTTGAATGGGAAAATACTTGATAGCGATTAATGATAAAGAGTAGCTATTTTACATTCATGGTTTCTGACATTTTATTAGATGTTTAGGGATTTGTGACTTAAACCAGGTATAGTCTCGAGAAAGCCAGTTCTTTGATACACATATATTATGTATTACAGTGTAATAGTTAAATGCATACCTCAAAACCTTCAATGAACTTCTGTTCATCAGTTTTCTTTAATGTCTGCAGATAAGTCACAGTCAATTCCAGAATGTCGGCCTTCTCCAGTTTTGCATGTTTTTGGCCCTAAGACAAGAAATAGAAGTAATTTAGACCTTCGCTTCATGTATCATTAGTTTAAAACTACGTCTTAAATCTATATGCAACGAAAATTATGACTTCAGGTAGGTTACTCATAATTTTTTAAACAAGTGGCAGTTTAATTTTATTATATTATTATCAATCTCTAATTGTAGTATGCGTATGCAACTTATACAGCTGAATGAAGCTAAACCAGCATTTCAAGTGTAGTAATTAGAAGGCAAGCGTAAATAAATAACTACCGTCTTACAAAATGAATAAAAAAGGCTTATGTAGGGTGGTCGGTCGGCAACTTTAAAAGTTTAATGCCTACCACGCACACTAATCCAGTTTTAACCGTAATCTGTGTCTGCATAGTTGTCTGAGACTTGACGGAATGCCATAAACCGATTCATCATTATCTATAGCAGTTATTTTTCTAGACAAGCCGTGTTCCAAAGCCTTTGACCGATATGATATGCCATGCCATAACCATCACATCACTATCCACTATATGCATACTTAATGTTTTAGGCTACTAAATATTAGTTCAACAACTATTACATGTGACATGGAAAAACATTAAAGACGACTTTCTGAACGTATAGCAGCAGCATCAAAGATGGGTAAAAAAAGTTGCAGTTCATTAAAAACTGCATGATAATGTGCCATGTTAAAAATAT
Organism: Orchesella villosa; assembly: GCA_036850725.1. Taxonomy (NCBI): domain Eukaryota; kingdom Metazoa; phylum Arthropoda; class Collembola; order Entomobryomorpha; family Orchesellidae; genus Orchesella; species Orchesella villosa. The sequence continues at coordinate 10,347 of JAANSM010001759.1, forward strand.
CAAGTACAGTTGGTTTGCTTATAGAGTAGGAGATATGTATGTTTTTTACATCACCCCACTGCCTAAAATCGAAATTATCTTTTACGACTTTCTCTATCAGTTTATATCCAAAAGTACGCTGTGCGGGTGTGCTAACTGGCAAACGGCAACTGGCAACGAACAAATGCTTTGCAGTTTGAGTGACAGAAATAAATAACGTTGAAGTTTCCTCAAAAAAATGTTTGGGACAATGTTTAATGTAGACTAGCTAGTAATCGTTGATGGCAATTATTATCATAAAAATGTTAAATCCAGATATGAATTAAGTGTGGCTGGTTTGTTGGCCCCTACTTTGCTCACGCTGCAAAAGTATTCGTCACACTGTCACGTATCATTATTATTGCGAAGCGGAATGGTATGACATCGAAGGCACGTAGACACTAACCACTTGATAGGAGATGGGATGAAATAAATGCAGCTCTATGCGGATTTTAACATGATCGCGTAAAAATGTCCTCTTTAAGGTCATTCCAATTCATTGAGATATAGAGTATTTGTGGAACATCAGGCTTCGGTTGACCAGACAAATAAACAAGAAACTCAGTTTGTTCGCGTTTGACGTTACTACAACACGCTTATCTTGGGGCTTTGCTAACAAATGATAAAACAAAATTGAAAAATGAAAACATATATCATGTCGTTTTGTTGGTGCTATCATTGATTACGTGCGAAAAACCTTTTTAGTAACTAGATGTTCCGGAGCATCAATCAGTGCAAAAATGAGTCTGTATGCCATGCTGTACACTGTATCTTTTTCAAAACAATTACATTCCATACTCCATTCCATATGGTAAATGGAGATGACATATTTTTGACACTGACTGAGATTTTTGACGTGTCAACAAACACGGCACTTTGTCGTAAAGAATTTAATTAACTGTTTCTTAGTAGTCTCATAGAGCCAGAGCCGTGTCGTAATATATGCAGGTCAGTTTTAGTAACCTGCGAACATGATGAAAATCTGTTGAGAATTTATGTAATTACCATTCAGCATTTATTTTATCCAATAGTGATGAAACCGTTTATTTTGATGATATTAATTTGTACACATAATCATGAACGCCCTTGAACTGGAGTAATATGCGATATTTAATGAGGCTTTAAGCTAACATTGAATAATTGCAATGCTAAATATCGTAGTGGTATGGCTTAACCTACCTAATTTTTGCAAATCGGAAGACACAATAATGCTTTCATTTATATCCTTATCTAACAATCTGTACATATGTTTTGCAACAAAGCAACGAAAGCATGTCTATCCTAGAAGTAAATCGTATATTAAGCTCTATATAATCGTATTAAAAATAAAAAGTGTTTACCTCCACACGCGTTGAATCCACAATGAGAGTTTTGAGTATTGCCAAGCTCTGATTTATACGAGCACGTCTCCTTTTTTCCATAAGGGGCTTACTGGCCTGTAAAATAAAAAAACACTATTTTTACTAATCGTGTTTTTACTATACTATACGTATGTACGAAAGTATGAATATTCACAATAATGAATAAGCCAAGCAAGGTAAGGTTTCTTTGAAAGACATAATGGAAAATGTAAGATGGGTCTTTCTGCATTGACAAAAGATAAATTCTCACTTATCCCCAATAGTGCATAATAATACAGAACTTTAAAGTACTTTTATTACTGCAAAGTATAATCCAAATCCAAGTATCTGAAGTATTCATGCAATATCGGTAGCTTTTTGGATCGTGCGTGTGTAGCACTCATAACACAACTTTGGAAATCCACAAAACTCTGTTGGTGCGCCAGACATTTTGTTTTCAAAGCACATAAAATGTGTTAATGATGAATATCACCTTCAGTAATGTGACTATGCTGCACGTAATATGTAGTACTACTCACTATGTCGGTCTTTACTGAGCATTTACTTCAAATTGTCCACACCGCAAGCGTGTGTCAGTAAAGTACACAATTGTATTGCGGTGACCGGTGACTAATAATCGTTCCTGCATTGTTATAACATCAACCATACATTATCCAATCGTTTCAAAGCTACCGTCTTAAATTTTTAAATAGTTTTTTAACAGTGTGATGCATGAATAATAATAATCACATCTTTGCATCATTAGCGGCTATTAAAACCTCTTCTGTTGTGTAACATACACAAGTCGAAAAGTAGAGGTATACAAGGGCGATCATATTATAGCATGAAAACCCATCGTTAGCATAAGGAAATTTATTAGTATGTGCGGAATTTACGGGTGAGTCAACTAAATTTCAATACGGATATGCAGGGATGATTTTCATTTTTCTATTCTTTCCTATTGCAATTGATGTATTGTGTGAATATACTGCTTCACTTTAACTTATAGATTTTTCATTTCAAAGATTTAGATAAAATGATATTGCATTTTTATTCAGCCATTAATTTCATCAGATGTAGTTTGGCAAAGAGGAACCATTAATACTCACATAATAGTTAACATTGAATTTACTACATATTTACTACTACTACCTACTAGTTACTAGTAGACTAGTATTGAGTATGTGGTTGTAGGTAAATTCTTCTTGCTTGGATTTCATTCAATAAATATTACAACGTTGTTACTATACATGCCAAATGCCAACTTATATGCCAAGTCATTCATTACATTTTCATTCTGTTCATCGTTCATTCATGTAAAATATGAGCAAGAACTTACCCTTCTGTTCTCCGCAGAGATGGTCTTATTCAAATTTTTATCTCCAGTGATTTTGGATGCCGTCATTGTTGCTCCTTTTTCTTACGAAATTTAAGATGCTGACTGATACCCAAAAATGGATTTTTCCTTTAGAGGCACGTACTCCAATACTGGAACTTGCTGTGGTTTAATGGTTTCTTGGTCACTCCGCTTTGGTAGATGATATATATAGGAATTTTCTAATGCCTCCAGTTTCAAACGCTTTATAGTAACTCCAGTTCTGGCTTTTAGCTCTGTTGCACAGGTTGAATTGTTTTCACAACAAACTTCACAGTGGTTGTGGTCAGTTTCACCAAACCAAATAATATTTAAGTGTTATCAGTTATTAGGCGACCACTTTACTTATTTTGTTTACTTTATCCCAAAAAATTCAAACATTCACATAACACATGTAAGTAGGAAAAGGAGGAGTCCATTAACCCTTAAAACAAAGACGTTCCCTTTGAAAATAAAGGATTCACTAAAGCGCACAATATCGTTATCATAACATCACCACTCTCCCACGAACGTTTAGTGTACTTAACATTGACAGGCTTCGTTTCTAATGATCCCTTGTCGCCATAAACCAAAGACGGGTGTCTAGTTGCCCACTCCTTCGACTGTCGACTGGTTATATTATAAGTCAAGAAATCTCTGTCTTGTTTAATAGTGAGAAAAACAGTATACAGTATAGGAGCTTGAATGTATGTCTTCTGACTTCTGAATCGACAGGCTGCTGGATGAGTTTATGTAAAACCGTATCGAAGTGGAAAACAAGAGAGTTTGTTGTTCTCAATTCTTACTGTCACTGTCTGTAAAAATCGCCTCAACTCGTGACTTCTGAAGTTGTGTGATACACGTATTTATTTCGCTTGTCTGTCTTCGACGATGAAATATATTAGAGAGAAACTATGATGGGGGGAATTTCTCAATTTGATGATGCGTTGTCAGAAAGTCCTCTGATTTTGTTTATAAACCGAGCTCAATTCCAACGCGACTGGTTGATCCAATAGATAGTACTGGTACTGTTGTGGGCCGCTTTAAAAAATATATTATCTAAACGCTTTTGGCTCATGAACCTTTGTCTGCGTCTCTGCTGGAATGGAAGAGATGACTGATGAACACCAGATAAGGGGTTAGGTCAGGACACTATACCACCCTTCCAAGAGTTGGGATTGAGAATGTCAGAATTTATTGAAGAAATGTATTTTGTTGTTTTTGTTTCTGCGGCTTCTGTTTTGTATAAGTTACAGCAGGGCTTAACTCAATAATATTTTATGTGCTCTCTTTGTATGTCTACGCATAAAACATTACGTCTGATTCGTTGATTGCGTAACCAGTAAATGCCACCAGCGACGAAAGTCAAAGGGTTTTTGTGAGCTTCAATCACTTCTAAACGATGTGATATTAACTCAAGAAACTGTTTGTGATGATGAAGAGGATGATACAAAGCCAAAAGAACGGCTGTAGTCTGCTAACTGAAAACCTATGCCATACATAATATTCTTGAATTATTGATATGGAATCTTGTGGAGAAGCTATTTCTGGTGTGAATACGTAAGTTAACTGAAGTCATTCATAGACCGCGAGAGAACAACCGCAATGAAATCATTCATATAGTATTCTGGCTTCTTGTTGCCTTTTTCACTGAGACGATATATGCACTTGCTTATGCGTTTGTAAACGAAGTATGTATCCCGTCCCGACTCTTTCTGGACACGATGCAATCGTTGAGACAACCTACTGCAAGTGGTTGAATGGATGATTGATTGAAGCAAGTTCCATAGGGTTTACTATCCCAAGGTTTATTTATGGTATCCTCTTCATTTCGTTGTCTTTCACTTTTAACATGACGCCGTGTGTCTGTATACCACACAAATTCACTTACAATACATGCGTTTGGAAATGGTGATGTGTTATTAAATTAGCTGGAACGATTTTTCTGTAGGTCTAGGCTGATGTTCAAACCGAGTCTTTTCTCTAAACACTGAAAGGGTTTATTTCCACGTGACACTGTTTGGAGTATTTTTCATTTGTTTAGATAAAGATTTTTATTGCTGAATGACATAAAAATTTGTTGTTATTTGACTTTCTCTGGGTGTTATGTCACCAATTTGAGGAGAATCAGTCAAATCCCATGTATACGCTTTACAGAATGGGCAGGTCTGTGGCAAAATAATTGTCAAATGTACAATGGATTTTCAATCATTCAGTTTGTTTCCTATCGTTGAGCAAAATGACTTGGCAAATCAATAGGTCACCAAAATCGCTTGGTATTTTTCATATCCTGAAAGTCATTGAGAGTTAACATAACACAGCCAACCTACATGAATTAAAGGCAGCTTCTTTAAAGTTGTATGGATAGCAATGACTGAAGTTGACAATTGAAGGCGTCACATCAAAAACTGTTTCATTTTCAATCCCACCTCTTTCCTTTTAATAGTATTGAATTTGAGTTGGCTTTGCTGCTCTTTGAAAGGGATGCCCCATTCGTTACGCCGTGCCGTCACAGAAAAAGTCAAACAAAATCCACAGGTCACCGTTGTTGATTCAGCTATTACGTGTCCAAATAATACAGACCACAAGAAGAGACGAGCGAGTCACACACTGTTGCTATTATTGTATTTGAATGATAGTGTATGTATATTGAAACTGGGAACGCGAACGAGCTAAACATGTACATCAGGTAAGGTAGATCTACTCATATCTTTTTGTGAATAGTCTAGGTTTGGGCTCTATGTTCTTTGTAGAGTTTACAAAAACTGAATACGCCCTAATTGAAAAGTGAGTGGTTTCAGTCGAACAAAGTATCAACGAAAATGTTTAAAAGGTATAATGTATTTTATTAAGGCGATGCGTTGATACTTCTTGTGCTGTAACAAACACTTAATAATAACCATCAAATGGACATTTTTCTATTATGGGATGATGCTAGAATTGAAAAGAGTTAAAGTCTTTTCAGGCAGTATGAATTATTCTGAGCTGGTTAAACTCTCTGAATGTGATGCGAGACTGATTAACAACAACACAACTCGCACTCAAAGTCAAACGATGAACGAGAAAGAGGAATCGAGACAGGTTGAACTTTTGTCGAATGAACCCTTTGCGTCACAATAGATCATCGGATTATGGTATTGACATGATGATGGCATTCATCCAGGAATCCGTAGGTTAGGCACACATTCCCATTTCACAAAGTTGAATTCTTTAAAACTGCATGCCGCAGCATCAATCTCATCTCCTCATCCTCTCCTTGCACTCACTTTACGTTGCGTTGCATGCAAGCGTGGAGGAGCAAAAACTGGATTTCTTGTTTGTTGCTGAACTCAATGGGTTGTTTTTGTTTGCAGATGTACCCAAAAACGCCACACGAACATGTGTCAGTAAGTACACCAGCACATATATTCAAGGTAGAACTTTGTTTGTAGCTCTCAGCTCCACATGCAAGCACACAGAACGAATTAATGCGATGTGACAGGTTCTGAACTGTTTAATTATTTTTTGCTACTTTGTCCTGCTCGGCTCATGCCAGCTTTGTACTGAGGTTGGTTCCAAAGAAAATATATGTTTTTTTGGGAAACGAAGCAAGCAAGCCTTTTCTTTTTGATGCAATAGCTCACGACAAATTTGATGGAGTGGAACAAGGTTTAGGGGCCAAAATCTTCGAGAATGTATTTAAGTGCACGTATTCCGTATTTGTTCATCAACGTTGAAAAGCAAGAATTTGAAATGTCAAAGGACTTAGACATAAACACTGTCACTTAGAAGAAATAGTATGTTTGTAATGGATGAAGGTTGTATGCTTACAGATTTTAGAGTTTGATTTTTGTCCTTCACAGGCAGCAGAAAAATGATGAAGCAACTTTGTGGATTTTAACACTGAAATATATAGGGGACATTGTTTGCCGTCCACATTACTTCGATAAAAGCACTAAAAAGGGTTACTTAAATGTTGAACCGTATTTAATGAGCTTCCCTTATGAATGAAAAACGGTCTCCACCCTGTTCCGTTGACACGACACAGGTGAATTAAAAGTAATCTTAGATATTGTAAGGAGCGAGTCTGTGAGTTATTGACATGACAAATTATTGACAGAAAAAGTAAGTGCCACAAGCTGGGATCGAACCA
>JAANSM010001760.1:0-17190 GCA_036850725.1 Orchesella villosa
CTCATTCGGTCAAAAGTTCTGAAGTTTTTGCACACGAGCGTTCATTATATACATATTACACCATATCATACCGCTGTGTCATGCCATGTACTATGTACGAAACAGAAAGATATGCGGCTTCGATTTATTGTAAGTGGGAATGTAGTGGGGGTCAAGTCAGATATCAGACTTCTCATTTGCTTTGTAAACCTATACAAAATACAGTAGCTGAGGAAACATTTGCTGGTTGGAAATTTTCATCTTTTTTGGCTCAAATTGAAATTTTTCATTCGTTGTAGTAACATCTTTTTTATCATATCGCTGGTTAGCACTCTCCTGGCCACATACATTAATCGATTTTGACCAAATTTGGTATATAGGTAGTACTCCTGAAGGGCTCTTCAGGAAATACTTTCAGCCAAATAAGTCGCGCGCTTTAAAAGTTATGCGTAAAGTCGTTCGATTTTACATTTTACTGAAAATGAGAATTTAGAGGTAGTATGACGTTCTGAATCGAATAGTTACGTTAGTATGCTTTCGTTGATAATGGATTCATTCATAGGATCAATATGATCAATATTATTCATTCATATTATCAATATGATCAATATTATTAATTCATGATCAACTCAGGTACGTATTTCAGTCCACTTACGTGGGTTTTATTAAATTTTCATTGAATATGTTGAATGTACTCGCAATTTAATAACAATAACCACCTACTGTTAGCTCAGTGATCAAACACCTGCACTAAAGCAAAAGTAAGTATTGAACCATAGTTACCTCTTCAAAGTGAGCCGTGAATAAATCGCATCCCTCTAGTTAAGCGTAACGACGGACTAGGATGGAGGGAACCGATTTATTCAAAAACTATGGGCCGTCGAGAGAATCTAAGCACAGATTTGAGATTCTCGGCGAATTGGAAAGCGTGGTTTATGATATTGTTGAGCTTTAAAAAATAAAATTTAAAAGTGATGGCCCCGGTTTTGAGTTTTTTTAACGGTCGAATTTTGGTTTTTCAAATATCGATCAAGTTAACGTTAAAGAGGGACTGATACTTTTTTAATAACTTATGTTCCAATACTTTTACTTTCTTATTTCTTAACTTAATAACTTAAGCTCTAATACATTTGCAATAACTTGTGCCCATTTTTGCATTTTCAAAGGCCACCAAAACACCTAGAATTTATATACTATACCCTATTCAAATTTTTAGGTCCATCGGTCCAGAAACAAAGGAGTAAATCGCGTTACACGGTTTCAAGTTCACGTCGCCCCAGTCCAGGTGTCTCATCACCGAGCTAACAAGTAAAGGTGGTTATTGCCATTAAATTGCGAGTACTTAGTACTTTCAACATATGCTAACACTGCTGTATGTACCATTGATTGCATTGTTATTGTTACCCAATAATTTCACAGCAGGTTAATTTCCATTAAAACCATTTTTCTATTCACACAGCAAATATGATGTGTATAAAGTATAAGCTTGGTCCCAATTCCCAATCTTGTCAAAAACATCTAACCTTATAGCTCAGCTCCGTTCAATTCAACGTTTCGCAATATGTATTCATAATTAATCTGAACAGAACAGTCTTGTTCTATGCACATTACTGGTTTTTCATGCTAACAATCAATCCTCCGCACATATTAAACAGACAATACATCGGTACTATAAATAGTATATGACCCTGAGAAACGGAGTTTCAAGCAATTGTACTAAAATGGGAACTTATGTATCCCAAGTGAATACACAATTCCATCTAAAATTGCATTGACTGACATTAAATTACATATATGTATGCTATCATTGTACTAAATCATGCAAATTAGCTGTTTGTATATAAGAGTAAACTATTCCATTCCTCAGCATTCACTTTAAAAGTATTGTGAATCCGTGACGTTTCGTACATTGCATTTCCAAAAGTTTCCATTTGAATCAATGCCAGTACCCTTTCCTAATATATATCCTGCGTGGAGGAAAGCCCTGTAAGCCAGTTTCAAAGGATGGCATTGCTCCAGCTCAAGGAAGCACAAACCCCATTTCTTTATTTTTCGTTTAAGTAGTACAGTAATTGTGACAAAAGTACTGAGTACATAAACTATAAATATCGATGGCACTCTGAGAGAGTGAAACACTATCAACTAGTGATTTGATTTCCTACGAGATTATTAGATTATATAGGGACAAATCAGACCTGTCAGACAAACTTGTGGATTAGGTGAAAATGTGAAAGATCATATTACTACTATCTGTCCGAAAGATTCCTAAAACTTTGCTCATTGGAAACAATACCAAATAAACCATCAACTAAGGTAATAGAAATAGTGATAGCTGATAGCAAATATAGAAAGTTCATACGGACATAAACATAACTTTCAGTTTCAAATGTCAGCCAAATCTAAACACCATATTCTGTGTGTGGGCTTTTAGATTTTTAAACTATTACGCTTAAAATTAAGGTCGTTTCGTATATTTAATCAAATAATTAATTATTCAAACAAATAATCTACCAGTTAGATTTCGGTTCAGTAGCTAAAATCCTACGAACCTATCGCCCTTTATCGACCATGTAGTATTCAGGAAACAAAGCCCGTCACCCGTAGGATTGATTTTGCATGGCACATTTTTAGAGCAAGTCCAATGTTGTTGTAGCCTAGCCAATCTACCCCCTAAATCTAAGCTTCTTGTATAATTACCAAAATAATTACAGTACGTCGCATCGAAGTAATAACAAGTTATTTCAAATCAGTTGAAATCAGTTCCGGATTCAGGATTGATCACAGATTTAACGCTCTGGGTTATCGAAAATTAAATAGCATTTGGCTCCACGGGAACACACAATTTTGAAATATCTTCCATAAGAAAAGCATTGTCAATCCGGACACACCGATTTTTTTCCAAGAATGAAGAATCATTGTGACTCCAATTCAACTAAAATTTACCTGATTTTTTTCATCAACGTGTAGTTGAGAAGCCTTACGTTTAATTTAAAAGGATTCTTACTGATGTACTATAAAGACATTTACTGGGGTTTATCTCTGCAAGCCCCAATAAATGTTTTCACAGTACAATTAGTACATCATTAAGAATTCTTTCAGAAAATCGAAGTCGGAAGACTTTTTTCAACTACACTTTTACAAAAACAAAATCAGAGAAATTTTAGTTGAATTGGAATCACAATGATGAATGATTCTTGGGAAAAACTCGGTGGGGTGTCTGGCTGGGTTGACAATGCTTTTCACATGGAAGATATTTCAAAACTTTATGTTCCCATGAAGCCAAATGCTATTTAATTTTCAATAGGTAGTCGAGAGCATTAACAGAAGATAAAGTATAGACCAAAATGTATGGACATGGACAAGTGATGACATTCAATGTATTTCGTGGGCTTAAGTATTTGGGACGGGAAAATCATGTCGACTTCAAAAGATCATGGCTTTCTTCATTGTTGATTGTGTAACAATATTGCTATGATACTTCAAATAAATAAGCTTATTTTTCTGAAGGTTTTTGCTTGAAAAAAATAAAAATTTCTGTCCCAAATCTTTGCGCCCACAAATGCATTGAATTGAGAGTTTTGTAATCACTTTTATTCTTCGCAAATCGCCATGGAGTCCAAACATTTTGGTATAAACTAAAAAATTGTGATCGATTTGAATTCTGCCCTATCACCGGAAATACAAAAACATATATTACAAAAAAATCGAAGGTCCTATTTACGAGTGTGTCCTTGGTTTTTGACAGATCTCTTTTATTAGTATGTTGTATCTAGTTTAGTTCTAATATATGTTTTATATTAATATAAGGACTTTAGATTCAATCAGATTCAAAGTCAAAAATACTAAAAACACGATACATTACAACCACAGCAAATTATATCCATACATTTTACAAGGATAGGATAGGTGTACAAAACTAATAAAAAAATAAAATTTAAATGGGAAGTCTTTGGTATTTTCGTACACCCGTCCTAATACCTGGCCGGATACATATACTTAAGTCTTTCAAAAAATCTATTGTTTCCAGACATGAAACTGTTTGCCCTGTTTAATTATATTTGCGTCGTTGTCGGCTACCCGTCCTCAATCGAACTGAACGATGTAAGCCAAACTACAACTACAACAAACAGAAAATCCTACTCCGGATACAAGCTGCTACGAACTGAACCATTGTCAACTGGAAATGTACCCGTATTTAAACGTCTTGAAGATTTTTATGGTAAGCTCACATGAAGCTTGGCCATTATGTTCTTATTTGTATTACGGTTCAAGGAATTGACTATTGTACAACAAATTCTTTTACCGTTTCAAGGAATACATTACTGGACATATCCACTTGAAAATAGGAGTTTGGATATATTCACTTCTCCACAACAATTAGCACGAGTACACAATGTGTTGAAAGATCTTGGTTTGAACCATGACGTCATATTTCATGACGCAGAAGAAATCATGGACTATGAGCAACCACGGCAATCAAAAGCGAATAAACTTGCCTGGGCGGGAGACGATGCTCAGAATAAAAGTACGGACAGCGTACATAATCAAGAAAATTTTGTAAATTTGACAGGAGATATGTCTCATGTTGGAACAACTCGGGGCGTAGCTCCAGATTTCTTTAACAGATATCAAAGATATAACGGTAAAACCCCAGAAACATGTGCCTTACAAATATTTTCCTCATAAAATCCAATTACCACCTTGGCTCATTATTTCAGCCATAATTAACTTTGCAAGCCTACTTGCACGCGAAAACCCAAGTACAGTAAGTTTCCAATCGATTGGAAAGTCTTATGAAGGAAAAGACATGGGGATACTCAAGATTGCTACTGGAGGATCAAAACCTGGAATATTTCTAGGTAAGGTAATCTTACTTCAGCGACTGAAGTTCAGCCCACTCTTGTTCTAGCACCTAGCACCCACACGTTTCAAAACTCGACTCCGAATAAGCATATCACATCACATTGCATAATTTCATCACAGATGGTGGTATGCATGCACGTGAGTGGATTTCGCCAGCCACAGTAACCTACATTATGCACAAATTGGTCAACGATCCCCAATCCAAACTACTTACCGATATGTTTGATTGGTACATTGTTCCAGTGGTTAATGTTGATGGATATGAATGTAAGAAAACAAATAATAATTATAATCAGCAATGACTCGCATGTATATACTTAATAATGATGGGTAACCTGAAGAGTAGCAATAACGCCCGTGTTAACTTTTTAGATACACATACCAATGATCGCTACTGGAGGAAAACACGATCTCGTAGCTCTAATGGATGCTACGGGTAAGTTTTCTCAAATTCTCAGATAAGAAGCTGCTGCATCTATCTATTGTTTATATTATTTTGCATGATAGGTGCCCACCTCAACCTTGTAGGTCTATCTGATAGCCCCTAAAGAGTCTGGGAAAAAATATACCCCCTATGAAAGCGGGAAGAAATTCGCATTTTGGAAAGAAATGTTCAATTTCATTTTCAGAAGTGAAACTTTTTCAAATTCAAAAGTTGAATTTTTTTAGATATGCTCCTTTGGCCAAAGGGGATGCTAAAACTGTAGCTGAATCAGACCAAATCAGATTTATAAACAGGAAAAGTGGAAGCTGAAGTATGAGCTGAATGTATTGCAGAATCAGAACTACACATAAAATCTGTTTCAAACTGCAAGTAGAGACTCCAAATCAGAAGTATAAAGTAGTCTTTAACCCTAACTTTCCCAAGGGACAAATGAGACCAAGGCGATGACAAGTGTCATCAAATATATTTTTCAACAGTTCATTAGCTCTCTAGTTATGTCTATTCTAAAATCGAAGGTCGGAGTTTTTGTTGCATTGGAGGTTTGGTTATGTACCGTACCCTAACCAAACCTGGCATGTGTAGGCATCCTAATTCGTCAAGAAATGTGACTAAAGAACCATGTTTTCCCGAAAAACCTGCGTCAAGTTAGCTGCTATCCTACCAAAATTGAAAACCCAACTAAAAATATTTCCGTTTGTGGAAGCTATAGCCAGTTCTGTTTTTTTCACACCTCTGACCAAGCGAGCGACATTTGCCACAACATTATTAGAAACAACCGCAACCTTCTTTCAAGGTGAAACGTATAAAGAAAGAAAATAAATTGATGATATGAGTTGCCAGCTAGCTTGGTATTCTCACTGTCTTTACATTGGTGACATTTGTCAACAGCTTGGTCACAGCGTGCATAAGAATCATATCGGATAAAGGTACATTACTAATGCACATAATAAGTATCCTATTGGGAAAATGTACATAAGAATTCTATATTTCTAAATTCAAAATTTAGGGTCCGAACTTTTTTGGATATAAAACATAGGATCCAAAAGTTTCGAAAATCAATATAAAAATTGGTCACGACGAAGAAAAAACTTTGTCAAGATGAAACGTTCCTAAATCTTTTTAAGATTATAATAGTGTTCTTTTAATATTTGTTACTCCTCAACAGTCATTGTTACTAGATTTTTTAAGTTATTTAAGTTAAGGGTCGGATGGCGCCCAGGATTGAAGTAAAAAGTAGTTAAAAATACTCACGAGGGGTTGTTTTTATACTCATCAGGGTTAAGTAGTTGTTGGTGAAGTAAAATATGAAATAACATGCAGTACCAGCAAAAGGGGGTCCACTTTCCTACACTACAAACTACAACCCTTTGGACCCTAAAAGGGTCTGAGCTCTGGCTTCCTATCCTAATAACTAACAGAACTAACTACAACTACTAACATGGCCAAGGCCTTGGGCCGGCTCATTATATCCCCATGATACACGGAAGTATACTCCCCATGGGCCATGGGTAGGTGAGGAGGGCACCTAATTGATAGGTGGTATGTTTGAACATAATAGAAATAAACGGCGCAAGTGCTATGTTTGTTTTCGTATGGCATTGAATTGAAGGGTCGATCCTAACCGAAACTTCGGTTTTCACTGGGCAGAGTCCGGAAGCTCCAACAAACCATGTTCCGACATTTACCATGGACCTAAAGCATTTTCAGAAGTCGAGACACAGAACCTTGGACGCACTATCATGTACTTGAAAGATAAGCTCAAGTTATACCTGACATTTCATGCCTACTCCCAAATGTGGCTTGTGCCTTGGGGTTACGCTAAAAGTCAAAAGCCAAGAGATTACAACGAGCTCGTAAGATTAGCTACAGTTGGTAAAATTGCTCTGGAAAGAACGTACGGAACGAGGTATAGTGTTGGAACTGCACCGGATCTCCTATATCCGGCTGCGGGAGGGAGCGACGACTGGGCTAAAGGAGGTAACTCATACCATTCGACCTAATTGAAAGTTTAGAAAATGCCATAGGTCTACAACGATACTACCCTTTTTTATAGCTGCGGGAATATCGTACTCATACTGTCTTGAGTTGAGAGACAAGGGGCGCTATGGTTTTGCACTTCCAGCAAACCAGATAAAGGCTACCGGAGAAGAAACATTTAATGCAGTGGCAGCGGTAGCTCAAGAACTGTACCGAACACTGAAGAGGAAGGAACAACCATTGCATGCATTGAACAAGAATGCAGCCTTGCAAATGAAAAGTCAATCCGATAAAACAGTAAATCCAAAAGACGCAATATAGGTTATGTTAAATTAAATAATATGACTACGACTACACCCATAAAGTCTAGTTTACAAATGCAAAGATTTTGTAACGTATAACGTGTATTATTTAATTTTGTATTTTTCACCTTCGCTTCCTTGAGTTGCGTCCACAACTTCTGATTGTCGGTTGAATAAGCTTCTAGTAAAGTTTCTTGTCTTGCTACCATGGTGTTTAATTTTTCAATTGTTTTCAATGCTTCCGCAACTGCATATTCTGATTTATCCTGAAAGTTTGATACTACATTGACTGTCTGGTACCCATCGGCATCCCCACTAGCTCCAATCCTTGATGGTTTTTTCTAAATAAGTGACAGAGGAATTTAGAAAATAATTAAGCAATTTTTCCTGAAAAATCAAGGCAACTGTAACAAGCACAAGCAAACACTCAAATCGAATCAAATGATGTAAAACCCTTTTAGGAAAAAATTATGTCAGACATGAATAAAAATAAAGTATTGCATTGCATCGTTCTATAACTTACGGGTAAATCAATGAATGCTTCTGTAGTGGTATGTCTTGGACTAATCATCGTTCTAGGACTTCTCATCGATTTCTTATTTCTCGGTTTGAAAGCTTCTTGGTTAAAATCCCTAGTACCGTAAGTGGTAGTAGTAGCCGAAGTAGTTGGTCGTGCGAAATTCGTTGAAGACGGTTCAACGCTAGGTGCCACCTTCACCCCTGACGCTGTTTGATGTACTTCAACGCGGGTTCTTTCGACGCCACTGGAAAGTTTTGACTCGCCACTCTTTTTGTTTAGCGAACTATTATCTACTGATTTAACAGGCTTCATACAGGTAATCATGTTTGAAAAAGAGGAGTCGGGAGAACAATGAATGGCTCTGGTTGGCATTGGTACCAATTTTGTTTGGTTATTGGAGGATGTTGCTGTAGTCGTGAAATGAGTTGTAGACACTCCGAGTATACTCATACTCGGACTAATGGTTGACTTTAAAACTGGCGGCTTAATTATTGGCGCTGAGTTGATCGCGTCTTCAGGCTTACTTGAATAAGTGGACAATTTTGGTAGTGACTCGTCACTTCTAAATGATTCATCGATGCTAGCACGACCTAAACTTAATTCGAACTCTTCGTACTCTCTTAAAACGTCATCAACGGCTCTTTCATTATGAGAAGATGCTGCAACGGCGATTACATCAGACGTTGATAACAAATTATTGTTACTTTCATCAACTTCCGAAGTAACGGAGCATGAGGAGCCTCTGTCCCCATCAATAATTCTCTGGATCGATGCTATTTCAGAATTGAAGGACCGCGAAATGTCATAACCGTTTTCAGTATTTAGCACAACTTGATCCACGAGTGGAATTTGAGCAATTATTGCATTAACGTCAATTTCATCAGTAACACCGGTATTGAAAAATTGTTCCAAAATATTTTGAGCTGATTCTAAGGTGTCGAGTTTGCTTAATAACGTGTCAATACCATCTTCTGAGAGAGAAGAATTCTTTGACTTTAACTGAACATTTTCACGTGCATTCTTATCATTATTGACTGTCATTGTAGGCGAGCAAGGTATGTGCACCCTCTGCTGATCGTCAAATTCTTTTCTGTGCCTTGATTCTGTTTCATTTACAAACTGCTGAAGCTCGTTGAGAGTATCGTGATCGTCCACATTCAAACCTTCAGCTTTCGTGTCTGAAAAGATTTTTAAAGTCATATTGTAATTGTAATAATTCAGAAATAAAGTGATACGTAATGAATAAGATTGAAAGATATTAAATCAGTAATCAGATAATAAAAGCTTCACATAGATAGATCACTAATACTAATACAATTAACGATAATTGTCAAACTACATTGACTTGCATTACGTTTTACATAGTCTCCTCTACTACTTGCTACGTGGTCGTGTACACGTACTGATCGTCTACTGTCACTGTGGGACGCTGATGCAGCAGTGCTCGTTTCATAAGATCTTGATTCCTCTTCAATTGTAGACATATCAGACTTAGCAACATCATCAGGCGGATGAGTACTGACCTGGACAGGCCCTTCTAGCTGTTCATTTGTAATTCTCTCATCGACTTCAAATAGTAGGTACTTGGGTTCAGCAATCCCTTGTCCAACCCTGCAGATATTCGTGATTTCCTCCCTCTTCGACGAAATAGGTTCGTCTTCAAAGAAGTTGTCATCCGAGTACGCACCGGACATGGCAGACAGCAGATGTCAACAGTCAACGGTGAACGTGATCAAAATCTAAATACCTGGCATTTGAAAGTTGAAAGTGCACTCAACATTTGATTCGACTTATGTTATGAACAAAGTTATACACATGACACACTTATATTTTTAAAATGTTTAATATCATTCATCAGGAAATGATGAATGGTAAGTGTAGTGGTACCCGTCACCCGTACGTGACGATGTACGAGACGCGAGATCCAAGTCAAATGAACTAACAGAGTTACTGAGACAGACAGACAGAAAGGTGGCACGAGAACTGCGATCCCATAAATCCATACATGTACTTTAAACCTTACAGTGACATGGAAAACGCCAAACAAACATGGAAAATGAAATTTAAGTGAAGTTTACCTTTTCTGTCATAATAATATAGTTTGGTTTTACGAATGTTGTAAGCAAATACTTGTCAAAATTCGTATTTTTTGTTCTTGTTTTGGGTATTGATTTGCTGTTGTTATATCCATATCCATCTGCCGACGGATTTGAATGCAAATGGATTGATAGTCAATAATGTTTCGGTTTCCTTGGAATATAATAATAATAAATGAGCTTTGTATATATATTTTTTTGTGTATAGTGTGTATGTATGCCATGCTGATGCCATTGAGCGACGAAGTATCTGGTGTCTGGGTGAATTTGTATCTGCTGTTTACTGTTTGTTTACAAGCAAGCCCAAACGTAATTATTGGATACTAGAAGCCCGCCCGGTCGGTCCTTCGGACCACCACCAAAACTTTATTAAATCAAATTAATATTTTGCATTAGGTCACTTAACTTCACCCATACGTCAACTGACAAAATGTTTTACTTCATTCAGCTCTACGATAATCATTAAAAGTTAAATATGAAGTTTTGAAAACAACATATACAATATATATACATCGAAGAACATGGAACAGATTAGTATAAATCGTTACCGGCGGAGTCAACCCGAACAAATCCCCCCCCCGCCATCATACAAAAATTCCATTGCAAATTCAATGAAGTAGATACAATGCTCCTTTATGTGGTTTATTTTCTTAATCATAAAATCGAATTGGGATACGTAGATATTAAAAATGCTGCAATTTATTAACTATTAAGTTTTCGAAAACCTTCATTTTGTATACTTTAGAAACAATTTAGCGTAAGGTTGGAACAACATTTTAAAAATCGTCTATTTAGAGACTTAAAATATATCCTGAATCAGTTGATATTTTCTCATTTCATCTCATGTATGCAAAGCATGCTAATAACGTATTTGAATGAAGAAACAATTCGAAAAGTATAAACAAAACAATTTTTGAGGGACACTAGCTACTACAAATCTTTCCCTAAATCAGTTTACTAGTGAGGGTGACCAGAAAACAAGTCATGATTACTGAACAATTAAATTCAGTAATAATAATAAATCGCGTATTATCACAATGAAACCTTCCAAAGAGGTGACTTAACCATCGACAGCGACAGTAGGTCGAGAATAAATTGTTCCTTCCCAGTGGAGCTGTAGAAAAACACCGTGTAGGAGGGAAAATCTCACTACAAAATTAGACTATTTTTCTCCAGTAGTCCGGGATCCTTATGGAATTCTGGAAGCGAGAAACTAATATCAATTTAATTGTAGTCACAATAGCGAAAACTACAGAGTCGACGACTGATTACTCTCGACTGGACTTTAAAAAGTACAACCTCAGGTATTTACGTGTAAATCGAATGTCAATATTTCCGACGCCTATAAGCACTGTGAAAGCCCTATATTTGTGAACGTAACGAAGGAAAAGCGTTTGTCCAGAATGACTCCAACTTTTTTCTTTTTCTTAGGGAATGTGAGCTTTTTCTGGAAAATCTCAGAGCGACAAACTACTCTCAGATTAATTATGGTCACAATAGTTGTACAGGCGGCAATAACTTAGCTTATGACGGCGATATTGCTTATCTTCTTATTTCTAAAATAAGTAGGCTGTAGTGGACTGTATACAATTTAACTTTTATTTCATAACAGACAGATAACAACTGACAATGGCAAAGAAAACAAACACTTTTACTTGACCTCACACAAAAGCATTCTAACAACTGGTTTTGACTTTTTACTAACTACATAATACTAAAAATACGGGTAAATGCATTTTTATCTAATGACTGCACTGCGTTTACTATAACAATATATCGCGTTGGTAACGAATGGTTGTAAAGCGCAGCCACATTAATGAAATTACAGGGCAGGGTCATCGACTGCTTGGCTTAAGCTAGACTTCAAAAAGCATAACCCAAGAATCGTAAATGTAAATACACACTATAGTAACCTTTCTAGGTATAGGTTACTATAGTGTGTATTTACATATGTAAATACTCGATAATACGCGATATATTGTTATCGACGGCAAGAGTAATCAGCCGTCGACTCTGTAGTTTTCGCTATTGTGACTACAATTAAACTGATAGTAGCTTCTCGATTCCAGACTTCCATAATATGATTACTGGAGAAAAATAGTATAATTTTGTAGTGATTTTTTTCCTTCGTTTCGTTACATACACTAAAATAGTGCTTTTAGGCTTCGGAAACATTAGCATTTGATTCAGATGTAAAACACCAAAGGTTATTCTTTTTGAAGTCCAGGTTTTAGCAATAGTCAATGACTCTGTAGTTTCTGCTATTGTGGCTACAATTAATCTGATAATGTTTTCTCTTTCTCGCTTCCAGATTTCCAAAAGAACCCAAGATTAATGGAGAAAAATTGTATAGTTGTAGTGATTCTGGAGAAGAGATTTTTCTTTTAGGATTCGGAAATATTGGAGGAAGTACAGATAAAATAGATTGCTATATTACACGCATGTTACTACGAAAATTTGTACTTCATCCTGTGGGGTGAAGGAGTAGGAGTGAACAAGCGAGCGAGAGCCCCAACTGACTCATCTCAACAAGATTTAACTATAGCATAACTTTGTGGTCATGGTCGATCGTAGATACCGCACTGATTATATTGGGGATAATCAGATAATTGGGAAATTGTTTCCTAGAAACGGGGTTTTCCATATTTTGTGTTACCAGGACTCGAAAAAAATTAAACAATGCGGGTTACTTTATGATGCAATAATTTACATGTTTTTAAATGACAATTAAATGTAATTGGTACCATTCTACCTTAAAACTTGAATTTTTAAAATTTTAAAAATTGAATTTTTTGTCACTTGCCCATGACCTAAGCTTTTAAATGACATATTGCGCGCTTCCGAATTTTTCTCTTTTATTGGTATAACCCAACCAGTTCGTCATCTTCTTCCGCAACTAGTGACTAGTTTTGTTTGCCTAGGGAATCCCTACCCACAAGAACGGGTCTAGGAATGATTACCGAAGGGCCTTTAGCCGAAAGGAAAGTTAGCCGAGGAAGCATAGTAGCCGAAAGGGAAGTTAGCCGAGGAAGCATGTTATCCGAAAGGAAAATTAGCCGAGCAAACCAGCCGAAGCGTGTACTTAATAGTCAAAATATGTTTTTTCCTATACCATGTCCATCGCTGGTTCTTACTATAATATGCATATTATTTACGCAGCTTTAGCTGAGTATATAAGGAAGAGGAGAGAGCGTGCGTACGTCCGTACGCGTATTCATTTATTTATGCATAAAGCCTCTGGGTAATAGGTATAGGTGTATATACTATGCATGAATTGCCTTGCTATGTATTATTGAAGGTTCTCAGAAGTACCTTCAATTGCCGTAAACCATCAACAGGGTTTACGAAGAGGAAGTAAAGACTATATAGTATTTAGCCTTCCTGGTAAACCATAGAGTTTAAATCTGCGTATTCTATATTTTACCAGAATTTATTCATATTAGAGTTTACTTTCAAATCTCGTAGCTGTTATCATCATTTCTATCTATTCTCAAATATGCATTCATTCCAGCTATTCTCATCCTTTTTACCAGTTTCCCCCTATTCTCAAATATGCATTCATTTTAGATATTCTCATCATTTCTACCAGTTTCTCCGTATTCTCAAATAATATGCATCATTTCCACCAGTTTCTACCCATTCTCAAATATTTTATTAGTGTTATTTTTTAACCAAAACATAATGGATAAATCTGTAATCCCACGGAAACGGCAGGAGAAACTTTTTCATGAGAACAAGGTTTACAAAATTAATAAACGCACTTACAGTCTACGTATCACAGTGTGGAATCACCAGGAATCTTTTACTGAGAAACAAATAAATTTATACAACGGATGGTGAACGCTTTTTATTTCATGATCATGTATTTCTATGTATGACTTTCTAAATGTGACTATGTACTCATATTTATTCAATTATCTAAGCAATTAAATTAATTCGGCTAATTTTCCCTTCGGCTAATCAACATCTTCGGCTAACATGCTTCTTCGTCTAACTTTCCTTTCGGCGAAAATCCCCTTCGGCTAACTTTTCTTTCGGCGAAAATCCTCTACGGCAAACAAACTTTTCGGCGCACCGGCCTTCGGCAATCATTCGGGCACCCGCAAGAACAGGCGTTGAAACTTATGACAAAGATCAATGAGTTTTTGTTCATCGAGATCGGTACAGGTTTCCAATTTTTTACACACAGATTTGGGCCGATGATACATAAAGTCAAAAAAGGTAAAGTTTATGGTTAAATGTTTAAAGTACCTCTTGTAATTTCTTTAGTTGTACCAATCACACCGGAAGTTTCAGATCCTGCTGTGGAGCATGTTGAGGATGGAACTCCACTGTCGTTTCTAGAAATTCTTGATGGGGAGCTTACACCCAATTCTTGGTTTGGAATTTTTACGGATACTGCATTGTGTGTTAGATCTTCGTCAAGTTCTTTGATTGTCAAATTGCAATTTGAAAAGGAAGGAGTTTTATTGCCAATTAAGGGAATATTGTTTCCTGAAGCCACAGTTTTTGGGTAAGTTGATATGCCCAACATAGTAATGGATGCTGCAGAAGGTGTGGTGGAATCAGAACCAGCGCGACTTTCAGATCGACTTACTGAAGATGAACCTGACGATGAGGATGGTGGGTGTTGATCATAAGACAGTCTTAAAACCAGTTCCATAAGCTCTCTTTGTATATGCATTGAGTTACCCCGATAAATTCTATTATTCCCAATATTACTTCTGATGTTATTTCCCACTGAAACGTTTCTGTGGAGAATATTTTCATGCCTTAAAATGAAGTCATTTACAGCATCGTCACTGCTACAACTTCCAGGCATTGAATTTGTGTTGCCCATGAAAATTGGCTGCATAGTCCTTTCGCTATTATTATTGTTCGAGTAACAGTGGTTAGGTATAGTACCATTATTACCATTGGAACAAGAGGACACTGTTTGAAAGTAGGTTGGTGGAGGACTGGGATGCCTAACCCGTTCGTAGGGTGGAGGGTCTTGAAGTGGGGAAATTTGTACATCAGGATGAGTAAGAATATGTGATTGATTTTCAATGGATGCTAAGTAGCAGCCCATTACTGAAGCAGATCTGTGTTGACGGTACCGTGTTAATGGTGTTTGTAGTGTTGACGACGTCGAGGAGGTCGTGGAATTCAAGTGGTTGTAATACGCAATTGCTGATGTGGTAGCATTTGTTGTAGATTGCAACCTGATTCCAGCAGCGTTATTGTTTATCACTGACGGCGTACTATTGGCATCTCTGCCACTTGGGTTGCTGCGTAATAAAGACATTGGGGTTGAACTGATAGACTCTTGTCCTGAAAGAACTGCCCCTGGCGACGGAGTCATTGTTCCATTACCACGGGAAGGAAATTGAAACAGTTGACACTGTTGCAGAGCGGGGTTTGCTGACTGTATTAATGACGTGATGGACGCTGAATTGTGATGCTGTTGACGATGCACATTCCAGTCTGGATCCACTGGTGTTGTCGCTACACTATTTGTATTGACATTAGTTTCAGCTGGTGAGTACATATCGAACAAATTACTTGTAGTTGAGTTGGACGTTAGGTAGCATCCCAGTGGAACATGACTGAGATCATTTCGACGTTTTTTGTGTGCGAAACAACATGAACAAAAGTAACATGCCGCTACGACCAGGAGAATCAACACAGCTGCGATTCCACAAACGACTCCAAATACTATAGGGACCCTATTTATTCAAAAAAAATTGTACGGTTAGTTCTTATCATAATATAGTGTACGGTTGTACAATGTAGCTGTGATATACAGCAAGTTATCAGTTATAATTCTACCAATTTTGTCCGCATGTCTGTCCCTCATCCGTAGACAGTCTCCTCAGTCAAGTAGGCATAAATACATAAAGTATACGGGGCTACACTGTAATCTATGTCGTCATTCCAATTCCATGTCATGTAATCTTCGGATCCCTGGATTGATTGACTTTATTATCTACGTCTGTCTGTCTCTAAACACCTTATCTGGGAAACTACTGGTCCGATTGACTTCAAATTTGGTACAGGTCAAAAAAAGAGTTGAAAGGAATTTCAGACCTTTGGACTCCAATATGGGGTTCGAAAGTTCACATGCATTTGGAACGTGGAAGGCACAGTGAACTGGAATGGATTTCATGCATATTGTGACCCCAGGCATTGGTGAACGCGTGAAGAAACCCGACATACGACATGTGTAAAGAAACCCGACACAGCGGACACGAAGGTATCCGCTGAGTGAATATCAATTTTATTAGAAATAAGCCAAAAGTATGATGACTATAAATGTTATTATTAAAGCTACAGGTGTTTTGAATTTTAAAGAATCGAATGGGTGATAACGGTGGATAATGGTAAATATTAACTCGGTGGATATAATTCCNTGGTAAATATTAACTCGGTGGATATAATTCCGTTTGTCTCATTAGTTAATTAATTAATGTGAATTCGGAGTGAATACTTAAATTACTTTTAGATTTTAACAAATTATAACTATGAACTAGCAACGCTCTATTGAAATGAAATCGTTAATTTGCCAGTTTGTGCAACTAATTGGAAGTTTTGATTTTGGGTAAATATTATGTCCTAAAAATTTATTTCAGACACGCCAGGATAAGTAGAGTAAGTTTGGCAATCTATGATTTTTGCTTGGCTTGAATCGAATTTTATTTCAGTGTCGGCTGTTGGGTTTCTTTACACTTGTCGGATATCTTCGTGTCGGCTGTGTCGGGTTTTTTAACACTGGTCGGATATCGGGTTTCTGCACGCGTTCGGTGGCATTGGTGAGGGTTTTCATGCATATTGTCAGCCCAGTCGTGTGGTGGTAGAGAGGATGGAGGTTACATGCATTTGGAATGGCAAAAATCTTTTCTTTGATTCTCATACAGAATCATTAGTTGGTCACAGGGGAATGGCTTTCACGCTTATTGTGACCTTTTATTGTGGGGTGTGACCGTTTATTTTATTGTATAAGTTCAAATGTACTAAATGACCAAGAAA
>JAANSM010001761.1:0-17187 GCA_036850725.1 Orchesella villosa
AATCAGGTAGCATGTCGTCTAAATGTATTCGATTAATATTTATTTATCAATCACATGAATTTAAACTTTATGAACGCCTACTTATGTGCATGAAAACATGTTTATATACATAATCTTGAGTGCTAAATTTGTCCTTAATATTAATGCAATACAGATATAGATAGCATTTCCGTCCAGAAGTACATTTAATACGGACGGACCTACGCGTTTAATTTATTATATTACTGATTATATTATATATATATATTATATATTATAGTACTTATATTAATCAGACGGATATCTAGCATTTAACTTCAGCATATTCCTTGTCGATGAATTGTAGTTGTGTTGGAACAGGTGCTTGTATCGGTATGGAGAATAGAGAGAAGATTAATGTTCCATGTTTAACCGAATTTAAGCAGTACAAAGTACAAACAACTTCGTTTGTAACCAATCTAATCGCAGTTGACTGTCACATTTCAGAGGTTCAACCTCAATATTAATATATATCGAAGTTTCTTGGTCTATGTATATAGTGTCTTGTCGTTGCTACTCAGATTATTGTATGAAACGAAGGATTATAGGATTATAAATTTACAACAAGACATTATTATTCCACGTGTGCTGTAGTGCTGTTGCAGCAATGACAAAATTAAAATGAACAATTTTACTACGTTATCTTAGTTTCACCGATTTCATAAAGTTTAGTATGATTCCCACGAAATAAAGTGACTTACATTTAGATTTAGACTTATATGCTTTCATAAATAAAAAGTGACACTTGCGTCGACAATAATTTCATTCAAGGTTAAGATTAAAAATTGTTCAAGTTTATCAATGAGATTTGTGTGTGGGTAATAAAAAACATTTATTTTCAAATATTAATCAAATATTGAGCAAACGCAATGTGAGTGACATTTCCAGATGGAAATATGCATATCTGATAGCGTAATAGTAATAAAGAGTAAATACATTATACCAAGCTGGTTGAGAAAACAAGAAAAAAGGGCGTCTTAAGTAAACATCATGCGGTTTATAAAGTGTGAATAATCTCAAGTGCGTTGACTTCATGAGGGACAAGGCACAATCCTTCATAGTAAATGATAGTAACGAACAATTATATGAGTTTAGTTATATCTGTAGGAAGAATTATAATATGTATGTTCATTTTTGGTGACACATGTTTAGCTTTAAAGGTAAATAAATGTATGATAAAGGTATAGTCTCCAATTACGGTTCACTTGTTTTGTCTCCAGCGTGGTTTTTTCCTTTCCAGTATTTCCTGACAAAGAGAGAAAACATACGTGTATAATATGTCATTTGAGAACATAGAAATACTCTCAAATGCTTACCATCCAAACTGCAGATGCTAACATTAATGCTTTCACTTCAAATGTCAGGTCATTAGAAAACAACAATGTTGATTTTCCTCTGGTAGATCCAATCCGACCTATCTCAGATTCCTTCATCATCTAACAATTAATTGCATGAACTTAAAACTTGTCAACAGAGTTCACGTTCACGGTCTACTTCTTATCGTGTAAATGCTGAGTAATATAGAATAACAGGTAGAATTGCGTATATACCACAATATGTTGATTATCTCCAGTTGCAGTATACCCCGACTGCTCCGTTTCAATGGATAACTGACCATTGGGGTCAAAAATTCTTAGCTTAGTTGTCGACTCACCTAAAACATTCCTCTCTGTTTTCTCTTCTCGTGTTATTGATCCTAATAAAACCTCTGACGGAAGAGTAACTGCGACGCACTAATTGAATAATTGAACATTATCAATTATCGTAGAACCCATTTGTATTAGTAAAAATATATAAATATAAACGAGCAATTTCATCAACAGTAAAAAATGCAGCAGTATTTACCGAAGAAACGAAGTCGAAGAGTTTTGGAGCACCAAAATGAATAATTAAAATAGGTTGACTAAGGTACGTGACTACTATCGGGGGTTTAGAGCCCATTGTGTAATCAGAGGATCCAAAACGTTGAATGTCTTGAATTGCCGTGAGCTGTAGCTGTCTCTGCTGATCATATATTCGGTACTTGTGACATCGAATGCATAAACCACAACAAGGTATCTGTAAATTCAAAATAGTGTGGGTTTCTTAATCATATTTTTTCACAATAATTAAAATTAAGCTCTTATACATTATATAATGACTCAATTTACATTCGTAATCATGCAGAACTTCCAGTCTACGAAATGGGTTGAATACATGAAGCTTCTCAAGTCCTTCACCTTTAAAAAACAGGTTGAGTTACACCTTTTAAACCATCCTCTGCTTTTGCATTAGTGTTTGGTTATGCATGCTACAATAAAGTACTGAAGAGGTTCAATAAAATATGAAATTCATAATATGCTATAAGGAAACGTACGTGCCATCACGTCCAAATCAACAGGCACAATCCCAAGACGGTTTTTCCTTGCTTCTATTGTGTTGATATCCATCTCCATCAGTCAGTAGTTACAAAAAATGTTAACAATTACAAAATTTATTACTCAAACAAACAAATGATTTAATAATTACAAAAAATGGCAGTAAAAGATTTTGACTGCTAAAGGATTAAATTTTGAAAGATTCAAATTTAAGGGAGCAGAGAAACTAATCCAATGCATATCACTTTACACAACTACACCATCAGGCCACTTGCTCTGCAAACCTGTGAATTATGGGATTCGCAAAACGAATCTGCAAGTAAGAGTTGGCCTTTAGCATTATATTTTGTCATCAGTTTTACCAACACATAACATCACCAAACCCATAAGTACATCTTATGTGCACATGTGCATAATATATGTAATAGGATGCTGAATTTAAAGGTTTCTGCAACGCTTGACGCTCTTACTAGAGCGTCAAAAACTACATAAAGTGCATTGAAACAGTGTATGTATACAAGTTTATTTTTTTCTCTTCTATCCAGAACTAAAATACTTATTGCAATGCCAAATATAAAAAAAGCCTCCCATATGCCGTTGCCCGTATTTTCATTTAACAAGTACATTATGGTCCAATTCGTGTATTCTTTGATAATGCTACGTTTTGTTTTTTGCTGAGTTTATGCCGTATTTTTTAAATTTGTACTGCACCATCGAAATTCAATATAACGTGTAGACAAAAATAGCTTCCTCGTGCAGGAGGTTTTAGGTCGCGTAACAGCAGTGCACTTAAAAAACTACAGGGAAAAAAATATTGGCACGATAAATAAGTACCACTGATACACTTTTTCTCGTTTTTTGTTGTTTATTCAAAGTTAAGACAGTGTTGCGACCATTTGTTACAACAACGTAGGATTCTTTGGTCCTATATTCTTGTCAAAGTAGTTCATCTTGTATATACAAGAAGGAAGGAAAGTATCTGCAAATGTGAACATTCGCTTCAAATCTTGGATTATATATATGTATGTTAATAGATATGTCATTCAATTCACAGCTACTTTTAGACATTCAATTTATTTTTACAATATCTTTACTTTCAAGCTTAATAGGACTATATGGTTAAAGGTATATATATACACCGATACATTTTATAGTTGATCATGTTTTACAATTTTGTTGGCCTTCAAATTTCAAGGTAGCTTGGATCATATACTTTGGAAGATGGGAGTATTTGAAAAATCGTTGCACGATTTGTAACTTGGAATGCAAGTTACAAGCTAAACATTCCCTCCCAGTATCGTTTTAATGTGGTGTGCTATGAATAAAGAAAACCAAAAAAATAAAACTGAACAGAAGCTGACAAATTGTAGTGGTATAATTTTAGTTTTATACAAACTTCAATGAAATTAGCTCATGTCCCATGACGAACAAGTAACACGCATGCATAACCATAAAAATAAAGTCGATTTTTTGTACAGAAACGTTGAAGAAAATGCCAAAGGGAACTATTTGCCATTTTGAATTGGTATGTTCACTGCTCCTCCCACACGGTTATTCCGACAGAAGTCCGTTTGGTACGTGGTGACCATATTCTTCAAAGCCTGACCTTTGGGAGGTGACTTATTGTATTCAAATGTGAAGCTAGAAACTTGCTGATTACTTGGTGATGACACGTGCCTTTTTGTTGGAGATTGGAGTAAATCGGGAGATACTCGTCCTCTTGCTAAAATTTCTGTAATGAGAGCGTTACTATTATAAATACTTTACTGCCTAAGTATTTCCAATTATAAGTAAATGAAATTCCGTTACTCAACATTTAAACGAGCAGTGGAAAGATTAAATTTGTTACCCAAAGTAGTTACATCGAACTCGCGATGAACTCTGCATCCGCTGGGCTGATCCATTCTGCAGGTACAACGATTCAAAGGCATCTCAAATTCTCAAGCCTGATTTGTCTGATTAGTAAATGAAAAATCGAACTTAACTTCTAGGAAGGTTAATTTGCTAGACGAATTATTATTCTTCTTCTTTTTTTGCGTCAATCCAGATGCTATTGTAATATTTGCGTATTCTCTCGTACTTAACTCAAAAACCCATTAGTATTGTAATATCATGTAGAACCTTCGACTGGAGAGGCATGTATTTAGGTATATTTATTGACTAAATCCGTGTGTTATGTAGGAGAGGTGTGTGTAGATAAACATTCAAGCATCGAGCGATCTGCGAGATCACAGAGATGTATTGTAAAAAAGCGAACAGAAAATTTGGAAGTATTAATTCTTGACAATGCCGTGTGTATCATGCTAGATGTAAAATTACAATGCAAATGAACGTTAAACAACGTATGATGTGGGATGAGTGTTTCCTCGTCAAGTTTTGCATGATGTTTTGCAAGTCATATATATTATGATGCACTTGTGGGAATGGAGTCAGTCAGATATTGTTAATTATAATGGTGGCCATGAAATGAATGTATGATGGATATTGCTTATTATTACACCAATCTTAAAACACTTATACCATCATCACCTCATTACAAAATATTTTCATATGCACAATGCATGAGTACGCGGTTGGAATCTTAAATGATTCATTGCTATATGTTTCTTACGTCGTATATTATCAATTATCACTATCACCTACATATTTTTTGCATTCTCTACGTCCTACATCCCGAAAGTGTTTTACTGTAGCACTAGAATGTCGGTGCTTTGTCCATGTCATTCTGTATATTTTGTTGATAAACTCCAGGAATATCAATATGATTACAGAAACAGAAGCGTATACACAGTATGTTCAGTAAAAGTTAGTAAATTTGCAATAATTTAAATAGGAATGTACATTTAAGCAATACCATAGTTGATAATTCTGATCATGCCACACTGTGTGGTTATAAAGCTATAGTGCCGGTATATCCCAAGACAGCCTTTCTGTTATCTATGAAATTTGGTGATTGGTCATATGTAATGAATGTATGTACAAAATTTACGAGATTTAAACCGCAGATGAAGCTTCAATTATTATACTCTTTACATTTTTATTTCTGTGTATGCAGAATGAAATAAATATTTACGTAAGCATGTCCTCCGGATTCTGGATGAAAGACTCTTGAAACAGTATAAAACGTGAGCTCATTTCTCCGCTGACCATGTTTGCTATATTTAAAACCTAATTTGGTGAATGTCACATGTATTTCAATTAAAATATTTTAAACGTCTGGTGTGCGGAGAAATTTTGTCAGAACTGTAATTATGCTATCAAAATAAACATCAATTATGTTTAAGTCTGTTGCTGGCTGTGTATGCGTATTTACATTCATGTGTCTTTAAAAATGCATCGTTTTTCATTCCCGTAAATTATGACAAGGTTAGTAAGTTTATGGAAAATGTTAAATGAATGTCATATAATAACTACAATTTTCCCCTTAAATTACCGCGCATTGGGAACACAATAGTTTACTGGAATACATTTTATTTTGCTGTCTAGGATCATTGACACATCACATTTTCATTATCGTTAAAATTACCCCGTGGACTACATCCCAAACAAGTTATACATGCTAAATATTTTTTGTTATACATATATTGTTTTCGATAATCACTAAATCACTACCACATAATACGATGCTCTTCCATATCTTAAACTTTTAGCTAGTTCCAATTAGGATTTTATTTGCAACCATCTATCGTGATAAGGATGAAATCACACTAAATCTATTTGAGATTCAGGAATGAGAACACAATAGTTTACTGGAATACATTTTATTTTGCTGTCTAGGATCATTGACACATCACATTTTCATTATCGTTAAAATTATCCCGTGGACTACATCCAAAACAAGTTATACATGCTAAATATTTTTTGTTATACATATATTGTTTTCGATAAATCACTAAATCACTACCACATAATACGATGCTCATCCATATCTTAAACTTTTAGCTAGTTCCAATTAGGATTTTATTTGCAACCATCTATCGTGATAAGGATGAAATCACACTAAATCTATTTGAGATTCAGGAACGCATCATTACGAAATTACGAATACAGCTGATGCGCTATTAATACTATTCATAAATTACTTTCCACCAATCAAGTTTCCAGAAATGAATGAGTTATGTCAAAAAAATGTATGGTACAAATTTTAGGGAGACATAATATACTTACATGGAAGATTCTACGACCTCATTTACACAATGTTTACATACACGTATGTACACCTCGCAATCATTTACAGAAAAAGAAGCATCATATTTCATACACCTATATTAATTAAAGTTACTTTTCTCAATTTCTATTTACAGGTACGTACAGTTGACAGTTAATAACTTTTCTGGCTTATACAACGACTCATGACTCACATCCTATAAACACAACGACAAGAGACACACACGAGAGTCATTTTGTAAAATATTTTCTTTGCAGTGGTATTGCATTGCTTTTGGCACGGAGGGAGTTTGCGTTTGAAGATCATCATCAATTACCTTATTATTTTTATACTGAAAATACTGTCGTGTGTACAAATACAAAGGCTTTATCGTAAAGGTAAAATTTATACTTTCCCCAAAGCCAGTTCTTTCCAATACAAAAATGTTCACGTCCTCTGCTTCATTGCCCATAAAATATTCCTTCCTCTGTTGTACCATCCACAGAATATGTATTGAAGAAGAAGGACATTATTTTACCATTGTTGTGTTTCTTGAATATTAATAAATTAGTAGTAGAAAATCACTTGAAAAATTCAACACTCAAAAGTGGCAGTATTGTGTGGTTTACATGAACAACGCATTTGGATATGCTACGGTCTACGACGTGACAATGAGTCGCCTGAAATACATTATATTATGTATACTTGCGTAACAATAGGATGGAATATCTTGAAAGAGAAATTCATTACAATTTACTCAAGTACTTCTATTAGATTTAATGGGCCTACAACGGGCTTATATTAAAACTATCTTGGTTTTGTACTTTCCTTAAGGTAGATTTACTACACTTACATAACCATCGTTAAACACATTTGGTAAATATATATAAGCATACCAAATTTTAAACATACTAAATTGCACAAAATCCCTTGTACTTTAAAGATACGAGCCGGCACTTCAAAAATATTTGTTTACAAACATGATAATAAAGCTGGCACAATGGACGTATGTAATGGTAATTGAAGCTTTGAAAAGTGCTCATATTACAATATTATATAGTAGGCATATAATGGTAACCAAACACAAAAACTTATAATTTAAAGTTTCATTTTCCAAACTTTGAGCCGGTGTATATGTGTATATGCTGTGGAATAATAGTATGTAGGCATATTGTTGGAAGTTTTACAAACTTTCTACAAATTCTCAGCAGAGCTTTAGCATCCGGCGAGCGTCTGGTGAAGTGCCTGAATTGTGACAAAATAAACTCCAATTTCTCATAATTTTCACCCATTTTCTTCACTTAGCCTTCTACTGCAACATGGTGCATGGCCACCTGTTCCGTTGAATGCGGTTTTCTAGACCATATGGAGCCCTTGGCAAGCGATGGATTAGCTCCTTGTGCGGTTCCCCCTGAACCTTGGCGTAGATTAGGGTTTGGACCTTTGCTCATAGAACTGGGGCCCAACGTTGCTATATAGTTGGATCTGCACACATGAGAGTAAAAGGGATAATAATATTAGAGCTCCGCTTTTTGAATATTAAATTACGAGATTAGCCAAAGATTTAGCCAGCATTCTTTGTAATTAGCAACTAAGCTCTGTAATACTTTGGCATATATACTTTCTTCAGAATATACATGTACTTACTGCACGAACGACGGATTAGGTCCTTTAGCTAGAGCCGAGTTGGGACCTCTGGCATTTTGACTAGTTGGAACAAAGGATTTGTCCTTCTCATATTTTATCCCGAATAGCCTGTTAAAAAGGGAAAGTTTAGTTGAGGGGAGAGAGAAACAACTTTTCACACGGCTTTTCTCGACTCTATGAAGAGCGCATAAAAAAGTAGGAGTATATGGGAGAGCGACAGAGCGTGTGTGTCCCAGCCAGCATCTTTCTTAAGTATACCTCATGCATGGTGCAAATAAAGGGATAATTACGAGAAACTTACGAGCTAATAAAGTTTTTCTTTCTTGACTTCGTGTCAAGCTCAAAGTATCCAGAGTCTGGAGTGTCCACAATGTCACCTAAAGCCTGGAAACCTGCCGTGATGGCAAGTCTGTCGATTGCATTGCTGTCATACATTGTAGAGTCAAATTCCGACGTTGTCAGCCCATCAGCAAAGCGAACTGGGAAGAGAAACGGATAATAAAAGCAGAACAAATTAGAACTAACTTGTTTGAGAATGGCTGACTAATTCAATAAACACTTGGACTCGGAGCATGCAGCGTTTTCCAAATTCTTTCACGGATTTGTCTTGCATTTACATTATGATTTGAACGTGAGTTTGGTTCGTATATCGCTGTATGTGCAACCAGCGGAGGCGCAGTTTCATGCATGCACAATTTCGTCACTAAACAAACGTATTTGTAGAATATGGATATAAGTATAGCGGTAGATACATATAAATACATTTTCACATGGTGTTTTCTAGTAATGGCATTGTCGGCTATAACAAGCTAACAATTATTATTACTAGAAACTTACTTCGCCTTTGCTGTTGCTGATGAGTTTCTTGTTTTGAACGTGGAGCTGCTTCGTTATTAGTTGCGGTGGAAGCAGCAGCAACAACAAACGGCTTGAACTCATCAGGAGTTTGTGGACCAACTTCTTTCAATAGTCTTTCAGTTTTCCCAACTTCATACATTGCAACTTCAAGAGCCCATTCAACAAACCTCTCTGGAAGATTTGGGAACTTACTCAGTAGCCTGGCTTTCACATCCGCTTTCTCCTTAACAGACAAGTGAGGCCTGGCTGGTTTCATTACCGGTGTCGGAAATGGAGACTCGATCCCACCTACTGTGTCCAAAACTAACCCCATCCTCTGTTGGTCGATTGCTCTTTGCCGTTTCTCAATAAGTGTCTTGACTTCCAACCACTTCTGCCTCGCCGGCCTTTGAGTTATTGTCAAGAAAAAAAGAGCATTTGAATAAAACCATGCACACAAGTACACACTTTCATCTACAAAAATAAAATTTGCTACACCCAAAAATGGACTGGTATATCCGCAGAGGATGCAAGGAATTTCGAGACAAAAGAGTAAAGCTTCAAAGAAAGGAAAAAGTTGTTGGATGAAAGAGAAAGTAAAAAAAGGAGCATGTGGATTTATCTGCATATTGTGCAGCAGCGGTGGGAGCATATATACATGTATGAACATGTAATGTATGAACTTGTTACAACAAAAACTATTCATCATTCATGATGCTTACTTAGGAGGTGGGGTTCGAGTGAAACCCTTCCGAAGCATTTTCTCTGAGGCTTTCTGCACATTATTTTCACATGAGGTGAGCACATCCAAGAGAAACGTTTCATCAGCTGCAGGAAATATTCCTTTCATGTATTTGAGTTTCATCTTCGGACTCTTTGTCAGCTTCCCTTCTTCTTTCACCTTTGATGACATTAAAATTCATGACCTGTTAAGCCTTTCACTTTACTTTGCCTAGTTTCACAAAGAATGAAATGATCCTGAGGATGCTACTGCAAATACGATGTGTACATCACATCATCGCGTGTATATGTATACTTATGTTGCAGAAGCATCCATCTAATATGCTCAATAAGGCACCCAACCCTCTTTCACACGAAGTCATATAGAATTGTTACAATGAATGCACATCAAGTACACAAGTAGCCTCACGGCAAGTCGGCTTCAAGAATGGTAATTGTATTTGGTTAGCAAACATTTACCATTTGAAGCTGAGGAGACATTGACAATAGAGGAGACCCCCATCGAGTGTGCAAACTTCCTAAAGATGACTGGTTGTTGCTGAATTTCAGCAAAGAAATGGGTGTTCCTGTTCTTGCTGGGCTGCCCGTTGTGTAACTACGAGTTTTACACGAGTAAACATTATTACATTGTCCATTCTTTAGTAATCAACAACACAACTGCTTCCGTCCGCAGAGGACAAGGACTCCATTTATTATTCATAGTTTTTATCAAGCTCATCAAAAATTTAAACCCGCTAATGAAACGCTAGTATATACCTGTTTACTTTAAACGGTGAGCTGACCCCAATGCTCTTCGAGTCTCCACATATGGATGTAATCGTGTCCGTATCACCATCCTTCTTTGGAGAAATTTCGGAAAGTTGCATCTGCTGGGCGATGTCGTTAACGAAAGGATGCTTCTCCACTTGGAGCGCGGAAACTACGAGTGTTGCTCGATTGTGGTACCTAAGATAAATGGCATTATTCTAAAAAAACATCTTTTGTACAAGATGAACTTCAACAGTGCGATGTACGATTAT
Organism: Orchesella villosa; assembly: GCA_036850725.1. Classification (NCBI taxonomy): domain Eukaryota; kingdom Metazoa; phylum Arthropoda; class Collembola; order Entomobryomorpha; family Orchesellidae; genus Orchesella; species Orchesella villosa. Next base: position 10,767 of record JAANSM010001761.1, read on the forward strand.
ATACTTAATTTAAAAGCAGAGTCAGAAAGACATAGCATATCAGGGATGCTTTATATGCTACTCAGCTTTTACTTGAATCTAGCAACTTGCTTTTGAATTCAAATTATGAATTACATTTTTGCATGTACTTGGTATATATACTTATGGGAGCATGCTAAAGGGGAAAAATTTATGAATCTCATTATTTACTTATGAAACAAATGCCGAATGTGAGGCTGGTCGGCGGTTGGGAATAAATCGCATACAGCTCGGAACGCTGTGTCAGGATCACAATTACTGAGGAAACTAGCAGGAACACCGGAGTAAACTGAGCTGCCATACGAACGAGCAGACAGTGGCCGTTCGAACAACGGCATTTCATTTGTAGTTTCCACCTGACTTGATGTAATTTTATTGCTCGAGCCGAGAAATGTGGATGGGCCAGGTTGAGGGGAGGAAGATGACGGAATGCACGTGTCGAGCTCATGATGATGATGTTGGTGTGATTGTTGTTGCTGCTGAGAATTAAAAGAAGATTGCTGTTGCTGTTGAGAATGATAAGATTGCTGTTGCTGTTTTGGAGCAGTACTTGCTCCAGATGAGTGAACTCCTGAGACTCCAAGAATCAACTGCTCATTCCTGTGATTTTTCAGGTTCCCCAGGTCCCTTTCAAGAGGTGCAATTCTTGGGGATCCACCAAGTCTTGGTGATGAGCCCCTTCGGTGTAGTGTAAATCCTCTTAAACTTGGCACTGGGCTCGACCAACGACTCCCTCCGGCATCCTATGCATACCAATTGCCACAAACATAAAAATCTGTTAATGATACTTTCACTTTAAAAGAAATGCCTTCTCTTCTTTAAGCACTGTTAACACCCTTGTAATACTGCGATGTTCTCCAAACAAAGCAATTTTTATGGTACGTTATCAGCTTCTGCTTGAGCTAACTGTAAACTCGTGCGGTAGAGTCAAGGTAATTTCATCTATCACCATTACATTACCTTGTGGACACACCATACCTTTTTAAACTTCAATGTGAGAGACTGTTACAAAGCATTGACTTGTTTCGAGCTATATGTTTGTCTGTCTGTCTCGATCACCAAACTTTCTAATTTGTTCAGCAGAAGGGCTAACAACGATGGTTTTAAAAACTGCTTAAAATTTAACTGAATATTTAGCGTACTAGTTATTACTGTGAAGCTAATTTCATACTATCACCATTACATTACCTTGTGGACACACCATACCTTTTTAAACTTCAATGTGAGAGACTGTTACACAGCATTGACTTGCTTCGAGCTATGTTTGTCTGTCTGCCTCGATTCCCAAACTTTCTAATTTGTTCAGCAGAAGGGCTAACAACGATGGTTTTAAAAACTGCTTAAAATTTAACTGAATATTTAGCGTACTAGTTATTACTGTAAAGCTAATTTCATAACTCAATGTAGACAACCTGGATTTAGCTATTTTTACATAGCTCGTTCAATTTTTCCTTGTATCTTCAGTAAAATAGGCGAATTTATAATTTATTTCCCAAAAATACGTGAATAAATTACTCGTTGGCTTGCTTCGTTTAGACGTGGTATGTAGTTTGGGTTCTTTACCTCTAACCTTTCATGGAGTTTGGTACTTTCTCTATGGGAAATGCAGTAGTAAGAATATCTAAAATGCATGATGTTTTCGAATTTACACCTTGAATACAAGTTTATGTACGCTGTAAATTCTTTTGGTATACATTACAGTTTGTAATTTCAACGAGATTAGTTTGGTGTTTGGGCTCTTTGCTTCTGGTTACATGATGCGACCAGAGCCAAGCAGGCATAAGCATACGATATTCGCTTTCGAGCAACATATTTGGATGAAAATGTCACATGAAAAATTGAACATGATTAATTGTAGATTTTTTATTCATAAGCTTTTATGAAAAAACTTTGTATCACAAGGCATTTTTATGAACCACGGAATTGGAACGAATTGTCTGAAGATGTAAGGTGTCTGTCCGTCTGTAAACTTTTTAGTGCGTCCAACTTAGTTTTCACAAACGGGTTGTATTTAATCATATTTAATGAATCATACTTATTCAGTTCGTGTTGCCCGTTCACTGATACAATTACATAAGCTCGAAGTAAATTTGAAACGAAGGTTGAACAGAAAGTTCACGTTCTGTTATTTTACGTTGCATACGCTTCATTTAATTTAATTCTACTAGATGCTAAAATTCTTGAGTCCCTGGTTGCACGACCTATTTACTCCAGGCTTACCTTCATTTGAAACAAGACTCAATGTAGCTTACGAACTTGCATTTTATGTGTAGCACAAAATCAGATATTTATATTTTAAGCAAAGCCAACGAGGCTTTGAAATGTTCAAGCTTACTCGAAGGAAGGCCTTGTAGTATGGTGAAAGTGTTTCATATTAAAGCTAACTAGAAGATTCTTCCAAAGCTAGCTTCATTTGATCATACATACATATAATAGTATGAAAGTTTCATTCATTCAAGCATAAGCATGATAAGCTGTGATATAGCTCTCTATCTGACTCCTTCCTATCTTTTGCTGAGGATAAAGACTACACATTTATAATGTAAACATCGGCACCTTCTTTCCTAAGCATCTCTGTTTGTTTATTACAATTTCTTCAAAGGCTTAAGTCCCATTTCACGATATTACTTCAGCATAACACTTGAACACCTCCTTCTCCCTCTTTCACCAAAGTACATATTGAATGAAAGAGACTCAATTTATTCTAAATGGTATCCCACGTAATATCCTTTGGGAAATGCGAATTGCTTCTCTCTACACATAATATAATATCCTATCGAATAATGTTTACATGGGTTTTGGAGAGCCCATGAAATAGAAATGGAGGAGGTGAATTAGGATCTACGAAGACGCATAAACAGAAACACGAAAGAACAAAACGAGCTCTTTGATGGAACGATTGGGCTCATAGTCGAAAGCAATTCTGTTTTTTCCTATGGCCATATACGTAAATGAAGTTGTGATAAAACTCTCATCGAAATGCGAATGTTTGCTATAAGTAAATCGAAAATTGGATGCCAATGGAATAATACTCAAACAATTTAGGAAACTATGCAATACAGCGAGCTATATATATACAGCGTCGTATATTCAAGATTGTTGGATTAAGCGTCCTGGAAAAGCTTCTTTGGTCTTATGCACATGCACGGGCATTGAAATACATGCATGCATACGTTTCATGTCTTTGCAATTTCATAGGCATGAGTTAAAATGAGAGAAAAACAATTTTATCTTTTGTCAAATAAATATACAAAACAAATGATAAAATTACAAATTGTATGTCAAATTCGTTTGTAGAAAAGTAAACTAATAGTTTTCAAAATGTAACTATTTCCTGCTGAAGTTATACACAAAATCAGTGTCTCCTTTTGCCCTTTCCTTGCCTAACTGTAGTTGTACAAGTTAGCCCTTAAATAATTCTGTGTTGTTGAAGTCGATGTACCAAAATGAAGTTAGTGTTATTGTCATCAGACATGAAGTGAGCAGATTTATGAGTTTCCTGTCAAACCTACTAGTAAGTGAACTGAAAAAGCCACGCACACACACAGTCAACAAACAATACTTGTACAAAACTAGGTTTATTTTCCTATCATACCTGAAATAACAAAGACGTCGGCCTTTTTGCTTGCTTTCTGGCTCGAATAAATGACTCCTGTTAATTACTTAACCCCTACAAGCAAGTTTTCGGTCTCTTGCTGCAGTATTTGAGATACGTGATTTCATTTTTAATTGGATTATAATCTTTCATCATAAAGTCTGGAAAATGTGTTTTCTCTCGCACCTGACGCTTCCTTTCACATTCCCCTCGTACGGCTCAAGAGAGAGAGAGCCCAATCGTACTTGTATGGGGAACGCCTTCACATCAAGTTCTGGTAGAAAATGCAACTTTTAGTGGAAAGTGAAGATTGTTAGATTGCCTTGCTAGTGTTTGTAGTTGCAGTGCTTATATTAGTTATGTGCACTACGATATGTTACTTTCACAAGAGTATTTACTACAGCTACACTTACACAGCCAAGTATTTGGCTGGTTGGGTAGATGTTAGGAAAACAGTGTGGCACATGTTCTTGCATGGAGCTCCTGCGGATGCCTACCTGCTTGATAAATGTACCTTAATGTTCTCTGAATAGGTTGACTCTTCCATTCTGCTAGCACACAATATGGGCCTTTTACCATCACATGAATAGGTTTAGCTGTCTGTATAGTCTACCTTCTGAATATTTCCCCAGATGAACTTCATTAGTCAACAAGAGGCGTTGGCAGCGATAAATGAGACAATAATTTCTTTTTATAGCTGTCAAACATGTAATTTATCTATTCCCAACCGTAGTTTATCATGACTCCTTCAGAGGAAACCGGAAATTAATGCGTTGGTTGGTTGGTTATGCTGCAATGCAACTCTGCTTGTTTACTTCACCATGCTACATATTAGTTCCTTAGCTGTAGCTGTAACGTTGAGTGTTCTCCATAATATGCTATCATTCGCGAAAGGTATGTAAGGAGCTTGCCTTCAAATTGCCATTCTTACGACGTTATTGCTAGTATTAGGGCATAACGACCATCATCTAACCATGGTCATTCACTGACTCCCATTTTCTCCCTCACGTTATTGTCATTCACATTTCCCTACTCACATTTCGTATGAATATGTAATATTTCTACTATGAAAAAAGGATAAGTGCAAGTGTGAACAACGTGCAGAGTGTGCAACGCTATGAAAGAGAAAGAAACACAAGTTGACAGAGATAGCATCGAAAGCTGTCACATTAAAAACATTGTGCCCAAAAAAAGAAAGGGAAAATAGAGGGCGAACATGCAAAAATCGAAGTGTAACTTTCACCCTCAAGAACTATTCAAGCGTGATACACACTTTACTGTACAAAAGGCAAATCATATTACATTTTTAAGCCACAGAAAAGTGGTTAGTGTGATCGGTCAGGCAGTCATGTACATGGGAACTCCTTTCCTGTCTTAACCGAAACCTAATGTCCATTTTACATGACGTTTTGACAACAGATTAAAATCATGTTCTCATAAAAATTGTATAAGCCAATAAATTTCTAAAATGTATATGAATATTATTTGCTTCAATCCCAACAGCTTGGGCGCTACACTCCACATGACTTATATGAATATTAATATGATCGAGAAGGGAAAGAAAAGTTTTGAATGGGCTGAGTGAGTGAAAGCGACATTGATCGGTGCGACGGATCATATACCATTATCTCTCCATGTGTCTGTAAAAATGTAAGCGTGTGGTTGCTGAAAAAGTAACGCTAGTTCCTATAAATGTACATTTTTTATGTGCATTTATTATATTACTTATATATTGTAAGTAAAATGACATACACACACTAAGCATGTATGAATAAATTTTTTCGGAAGACGAATGAGAAATAGGCAGGCAGGTAGGTGTACAAAATTGGGCATAATATTCATATTCCATCACTTTTTCCTGTCTTGGGACTCTGGGATCCGTGAGTTCTTTCAAATTCACCGACTCCGCAAGGGATACACATAACATGCTATATTCCCGTAACCTATCATTTTTTCCATCGAAATAATACATGGGCGATGTAAATTTTTCCTTTCTGGTAAGTCAAAGCTCCTGAATGTAAACAAGAAATGGAAGAATTGACTTGGGAAATAATAATGAAACAGGGAAAAGTTACACCGAAACAGATTACATGCAAGCACGTACGCAGATATATATGGAACAGCTTGCATATGGTCCCTTAGTATTTTTTATGCTTTTCTCCTCCTTGCAAGAAAAATGGAGTGAAAGGGGGAATTTGTTGTGTATACAAATACAAAAAAGATCAAACTGATAGACATCATATCACGAAGCCATATCTGATTCCAAACCTGAAATGTTGGCAATTGTGTGACTGTGAATATGGTAAGTGTCTAGCATTTCGTATACATTGGATTGGATACGTTGTGTGCATAGCAAATTGTTCGGAATTCAACGTATAGTCAACAGCTTTTGCATTAATGGCAACGAGAAGGGTAATGGCAGTCGTGTTGAATGTTGGATATTATTTTATTAGAAGGGAATCAAATTTATTATTATATGCCAGCTTTGTCAATACATAACAGAATTTATCAGATGTTGAATATGGTGGGCATTTCATGGGGAAAATATCCATATATAAAATATAAATTGTACAATTGTATAAATTATTGCATATATGACAAAAAAAGATTTATCTTCACGATTTTGTTTCAAAGCAGTTGAAAGCTTCGACAAAAGGGTCTCACAAAATAAAAGTAACGATTGCTTTAATAACACGCATTAACTATTATGTTGGAATCGTTCGTTTCTCCTATTAAATATTGGCGTTCGTTTGCAATTATTGCAATCTGCTGAGTGCTGACATTGCTACGGACATTTTTAATCTCGAA
>JAANSM010001762.1:0-17186 GCA_036850725.1 Orchesella villosa
GTCAACATTTCCTGGTGGCAGAAATTGTTTCTGAATGCGGTCTCTTTCGTCTTTAGAAATACCGTTTCGAACAATAGCGTTCCAACGCTCAGCCAGCTTCTCATTAAATTTTTGGCCAGTTCGGGCCTTGCTATCAGGAACTTCTCCAAGAAGATCTTGGAACTCATTATTCTCATCTAGCCCGAGAATTAACACGTCAGCAGAATGGTTCTGCTCTTTTTGTCTGACTTTGGACGTCAGCTCAGAATCGATTCTTGTTGAATCATTGTCTTTTCCCTTACTCTCATGGGTGAAAGAGACTTCATCATCATCCGCAGCACGACGGAGCAAATCCTCCAAATCTTGGTCATCGGGACCTTGAGAGGATGAATAGTAGCTCCCGGTTGGGCTAACAGAACCTGGCGGGGGCCTTCTCTCTGTACTCTGATACACTGACCTACTGCGAGAACGTGAGTGTTCTGGTACAAGTGATTTTGAAACCACTTTCGTCAGAGCCTTAACAGCGGATTCCAGTTTAAAAATCCGATCATCTGAATTCGATCTTGAATGCTTTTTAAAAGAGACTTCATCATCATCCGCAGCACGACGGAGCAAATCCTCCAAATCTTGGTCATCGGGACCTTGAGAGGATGAATAGTAGCTCCCGGATGGGCTAACAGAACCTGGCGGGGGCCTTCTCTCTGTACTCTGATACACTTGTCTATTGCGAGAACGTGAGTGTTCTGGTACAAGTGATTTTGAAACCACTTTTGTCAGAGCCTTAACAGCGGATTCCAGTTTGAAAATCCGATCATCTGAATTCGATCTTGAATGTCTTTTACCCACGATGATTGGGGAGCTAGGCCTATATCGTATACTCGCCTCAATGTCAGAGGAACTCGACCTATCACATTCTCGTCCTCTCTTGACGGAGGATCTTGATCGTGATCGTTTCCTTTAAGGCCTACATCGTATATTCGCCTCAATGTCAGAGGAACTCGACCTATCACATTCTCGTCCTCTCTTGACGGAGGATCTTGATCGTGATCGTTTCCTTTTTGGCATGCTGAATTTTCCCAAAATCTGCAATTAAATATAAAACTAGAAACCAAATTAGTTTATAACTGCAACTAGCTATTAATAAACTTGTTTAATGAAGTTAAATTAACTCTAGAAAATATTTTCGAACGCCTGAATTGTGGTTGGAGAGGAGAGGTGTCTACTCCACGGCCACAAAAAGATGCAATGAAGAGAAAAGCATGCTGCTCACGCATACATACCATGAGCTGAGCCGACGTTTTTTCATGTAGTTTTAGCTTTAAATAGTGGCGCTTGACGGCACAAAACTGATGCCTACTACTTATCAGATGCTGGTGTAGAGGGCGAGACGACCGCTGAGTAATGGATCTAGACCTTTCCTTACTTCGTCTCCCACGGATTTGCACCACACATCCATTTCTCCACTGTAGAAGCGTGGTTTCCCACCAAAATTTGCAGACCAATCGTATATTCTTCAATTCTTCTATTGACATCCTCTTGAAGCAATTCTTCATAATCTAATAATAATAACCATTAACCATCAATGGAAAACATCAATCATTACAATTAATTCTTCCATAAATGAATTCAAAACTAAACAGCTCGTAAATTAAAAATATGCATTACTTACCACTTCATTAAATAATGGAGAGATTTTTTCTATTGGATCGTCATCACCGGCTCCTTCTAAGTCAACATGTTGTTGCGGTGGATTCATGATCGAAATCCTCAAGCCAATAATTATTTTTCTAGTCCCTCCGCTTGCTTCTGAAGATTTTCTGGCTAACAACGTAGCTCCCTAATAAAATAACTCAAAGCCTACTTGATCAATTGTTTAATAACCCTGAAAAATTAAATCCAGAAATAAAAAAATACTGCACAAATCTGTTGCCAAAAATAATATTATTGTGGAATCTGAACACTGAATGTGGAATGATGTTGACTAGAAACTTCACGACAAACCAACTAAGGTGCAACAAGCTCACAAAGATAGACAACATTCAACACTAAACTGTGAGTGTGGTTGGAGTATGGTAAAGATATGTGGGCGAGATAAAAAAAAATTATTCGCTAGATCTAGATCGATAGCAAATCGTCTGAAACGTGTACATCCCAAGTTTGAGACAAATTGAAGCCACAGATTTAGAAATTTTCGATTTCAAATTTTGAAGGACTTAGATTTTTTTTGGAAACATGAAACTTTTTATCATATTTTTGGCCGAATTATAATACCTATATCATATAGGTTTGGTTAGAGTTGGTTAGTGTAAGCTAGTCCTAACCAAACGTAACCAAACTTTTTTTGGTCTCGCCCACATATCTTTACTTCAACCGTGAGTGTAAATATTCACCGAACCCGTGAGAATCTCGAAATGTCTTTTGTGTTATGAAAATAGCAGCCACTACTGCACTAAAATCTGAGCTCTTTGTTGATGACAACTCAACTCCTTTCCCTCACGAAACCTAATCAACACAGGGGCACTCTGACTAAACTATCTTGATAACCTTTGTTCACGACAAGAATTCCACCTCAACTCAGCCCTCCAAAGGTGGCTCTGGGGGGTTAACAGTTGAACAAAGTTGTAACTTCAGAATAACTAGTATCCAACTGAATTTGGTGTTGACGACGGAGTAGAGTAGAACGAAGAAACAGGTCACCGTCAATGACTTGCTTTCTTGCCTTTACTGCGCTTCGCTTTCGTTTGACTTTCTAAAGCTTTTTTTCAGCCTCCTTTTACGCTACGCTACATGTGTATGCTATACCGTATATAAGCATATATTGAGATGCGATGGGATTCTTCTGATGCTACCTTTTTACGAAGATGATAATGATACACGATACGCTACATTTATACACACAAATGCATACATACCATACATTGCATTGAACCACTACTCACTCACCATTAGTATCTTATCTTACACACAATTTTCTTGTTGTACTTGGATTTTTCATACTCTCTTGTTCGCTCTTGTTTGAAGATTTTGTATAAAATACAGCACAACTACACTTACTGTTTACAAGACAAAAGTTTCATGTTACCGAAATGTGTGTATTTATGTATATATATGAATGTACATGCTACAAAATATATTTTCTATGAACTCTTACAAGTGTGCATATTAATGTGTGTATCCCTGTTCCGCACTAACTTGCATTGATATTTTTATCGACAGAACGGAGAAACTACATAATCGGAATCAACTTTGCGTTTCATTCCAATTTTCAATGCAAATACAGAGGATAACCTTTAAGATATAGTAATAACTGTAACCTGATGTAGAGGTGCTATGATGTTGATACGATATTTTTTGGTTATTTAACAACTTTATCTACTTCAACACTCAAAGCAAAATTCAACATGATAAGGGAAAAAATGCATGCATACTTAAAATAAAAATCTCAATGTATGAACAAAATATATCAACACACCACACCGTCTCTCTACTCTCTCTCTCTCTCTATCTTTTCATATCGGAAGAGGTGTGTGTATGTTCATGTTTTTACAAAGTTTGCATAGATAGTTTGTTTCATAGAAGCAGAATCCGTAGTAATATGTATAAATATCGAGCACAACAAATGTACAAAAGGATATTTATATTTATCAAACTACCATAATGACGACGACTGTTTGCTTGAACACTTGTATGCTACTTACAACTTACTTTATGCTACTTTAATAGTGAAACATAAGTGTTTTACGTAAAGCATATGCTTGTATATATGTGTATAATATCAATGGAATATAGGGCCCAATGTTTAGCTAATGATGCAGCACACACGCTCACCACCATCAACTCAAGTACAGAACAGGAGTGGAAAAGTAGAATGAAACGATTTTGTACTAGGTTCTGTTTTTCATGCAGAGAAAAAAGGCATGTTGTAAAAGGTGTCGAATGAGTATCTACGACTATTTGAAATGGGATCTCAATCTCATCATCAGTCGTTAAAACAGCAACAAACACCAACCTTCCGCAAAAAAAACATATGATGTGACTGTTTAAAAAAAATCTGAACAATTCAAAACAAGGCAATACAAAAAAAAACACAGCTCGTTTTTATTACCACACCAGAAGCGCCATGTGGGGGGCTACGTCCTTGTGCATGATCATTTGATGTGTGTCAAAACGAGCCACAGCGTTTTGTTTTGCTTATTAGCATAATAATCATATACACCACTGCATTTTGAGAGCTCCAGGCTTGGCAGGAAAACTAGGTTGGCTATATACAACTAATTGTGAAGCATGAGATTCGCATATTCACTATATTTAATGGAAACTTACAGATAAATGTAAAAAAAGGGCAAAGAAAAACTCTGTCTTTATCTACGTTCTTTATCGACTGGTTTGAATAAAAAATGGTAAATCTTAAAAAGGTAAAGCTGGATCGTGGTATACCCATGTTTCCAGCTATTTTGTAAGGGGAGAAGAAATTTGTAACCAAACAACTTGAGGGTTACCAAGCAAAAAAGTTTTTGAATATAATTTTTTACGGATGGATGAAATTCATACACTTTTCCTGTGAGCATCAAACGCTTCATTCTAGTCTACCGGGACTCAAGCTTTTTCTACAGATTTTGTATATAACTTTTAATATACTGCTCACTTTGCGTGGATGCTTTTACTTTCTACGTTCTTTTTTCTTCCTTTCTTCCATTTTCTCTTAACAAAACAACGTTATCGGTGGAAAAATACGAGTACTCTGATCCAAGTCTCTAAGCAAAACCTAACTACGCATATGAAATGGATCAAGTGAAACCAGAGAAAAATACGCGAAAAAAAGACGTTTGGCCTTGTTGTAAATGTAAGAGGGGACGCGTGCTCGTTGTAGAACGAGAGCGAGCCGGAGCCAATTAGTAAAACGGGAAAAAGGATTCTTCCATACATACACCGAGGAAAAAAATCACTTACAACCCCATAAAAAGCATAAATAATTATGTTTCGTTTCGCAAACAGTTCATTTCTATGTATGAATGGATATCATGAATGTTCACTCATTCAATTCACTTGATAACATATAATTTTCATAATTCTGACATTGACACAATTAATAAAATGAATGTTGAATGAAAAATCCGAGTATTATGTTTTCATTATTATATGTCAGTATTTGGTACATGGCAGCTGGATAATTTCAAGATAATATACTTACAGTTTTGACTTACATCCGTCATGTTCTTGTCACATAATGTCATTTCATAAAACATGTAAACCAATACAACTGATTGCATATGATATCTTACTTAATTTATTGGTAATATTTTCCTGCTCAGAAAAAAATGAGCATTTTGTTTCAACTAAGAGACCGTTATGCTATGTCATTGAGCTTTCATTTTCGATACTTTACGTCATGATAAAAAAAATATTCCAGAAACTCCTGGATCGATTGCCTACCTTCCATAATCCATTGGCAAAGTTGTGTGTTTGGCAATAAGAAATAATTATCATAATGTATGTACATACTTATCATTTTACAATACGCAAATCGATGTTGTTGTGTAAAGACTAAATAAGTTTTCTAGGATTTAGGACTCGATCATGATGAAATACAAACAGAATCAGAGGAAAGTTGTAACTTCTTGATATTTTGGGTATGCATACAAATCTTTCTCACATATTCTGTCATGGTTTTTTTTTCTGTTCCCCAATGTTCTTGAGCATTTACATTTGCATTCATAGCTCTCGCTCTAGCGTTTACAAGCTGGGGGCATAGCATAGTACATGTGTACAAAAAGTAACGTCCTTTTTACGTGGGCTGGTCAAAGAAATGACAGTTTTCCACTTTTTGGTCGATATCACAAATACACTGAGGGATGGGGATAGTATTCCAGAAAAGTGGAAGGCAGCCGATTTGTGCCGACCTGCATGATCCTCGTCATCGTCCTCATCATCATCATCATTATCAGCATCTTCTTCATCATGATCAACACTAACAACAACATCCCTTCCCCATCCCTCAAAGTTTGGGTTTCTTCCCTAATGTCACAATACTAGCTTTTCTACGCATTATTCTCATCCACCCCACCCAATCCAAATTTTGATGATGAATTAGTGTTAAAATTGCCTCGTCTTACAACCTTGCCTTAGTTTTAATTAAATTAAATTTTTGAGATCATTTGGGGGGTAAGTACAAAGGCCCTTCAAAGCTTACATCAATTTCATGAATATCCCCTTGTAATAGCAGTGCGCATAGTGATCCCGTTCCTACGGTATGCCTATAGTTGTCAGTTTGGTAAATACAAAACATGCGAGAATGAATCCTTGTGTGCATCTTGTGTGGGAAAGCTGGAGAGCACTAAGGCGGCTCAATCACATGGTATTCAATAACAGATGCGGTATATCCTAAGAGGAGTCCTCTTGTCAGTACAGCGCAGATGAAAAAAAGGAGGAGATTGGAGGGGTCAATGTAAGTTTCTAGCCAAGCTGGCGGGGGTGCCAACAAGCCGGTCGTCAGAATGTCAGAAAAAGCCGAAGAAAAACACGGACAAGAGCTTTGCTATCATCATGGCTTGCATCATGGAATAGTTTAGGAATTTTCAGGCCACAACTAACACAGTGCGATGAACGCAGTATGTTGATGTTTGGAAGTTGAACTTGATATTTTCAGCTTGCATCATAGTTAGTGTGTGGCATGAGAATATAAATACATGGGAGTCTATGCAAAAAACGCAAAGTATATACTTATGTATGTATAAATATATTGCCACCAGTTTTGGGGGGAGTCAATCGTTAGGTGAAACTCAGGATCGTGCTATGTTTTGGAAGAGTTACGAGGCAATAATGTACAAGCAGGGATACAACAAAAAAGAATCGATGAGCTTTACGCAGCAGTATTGAGCTGACTCGAGTAATACTGAAGCAGTATAGTGTAAAGGCGGACTCATCTAGCAATACAGAGGAGAGGGTTGGTATCTTTTGCTATACATGCAATGGTTTTTAACAGAAAAGGGTCCGCACTCTGCACACATCCATGTAACAAACGTAATTTGAGTAAAATGTTTGCTCTTGCTCGTTCTTAGTCGGATGTCCCGTCAACTTTTTACATATATGGCTTGGATGAGCCACACATCGTATTGAATTTGGGTGAGCGTTTAGGGTTTCTGAACTTGATAGCAGAGTGGTGTAATGAAATCCAAAGAATGTACTGGTTAGTGTTGGCGTGTGTTCTGAGTTTTGATTGTGGAACAGAATGGGAGCCTACTAAACATAAGTAGGCTACTGCCGAGGGTTTCACTGTGAATCTTGAGTTGCTAACAAACCTGAGCAGCGGAATCGAATGGGGCTTGAACAAGTTTGGGTACAGAGTTGATAAACGTTAAGAATGCACATACCTTGATCGAACGCATTGCACAGGCACAAAATATGATGAGAAGAGAGAGAGTTTGGTTACTTGCGAGAGCCCCATTTAACAGCGTAGATAGTTTGTAAGAGGAGAATGAACGGGAAAAACTGAGTAAGAAGCAACGGGTCAACTCAACAATGCTTTTTAGGAAGACTTGTCCTACGGCTTCCTTCTTGCAATATCAGTGATTCAGTATGGATGTATGATGCTTATGCATAGCATACACGCTTAGGGTGCCTACAGAATAAGGATAATATTGGTATGTATATATGTGTATGTTGCGACTGTGTTGTCTGCTGGCCGTCCGTCAGTTCAGTGGTGAGTGTATATAGAGATAGAAGAGGTAAGAGCCAGTCTTCAGCAGCCATCTTCGTCGCCATTGAAAGGTGAAAATCCTTGTGCTCACTTTGATTTCTTGATTGTCCTCGTGTTATGGGGGTCAAACAGGGCCATGCTAAGTGACACTGGAGACAGGTGAGGGTCAGCGACCATGACTAACCCCAACAACGGAGCTAGTTTGGAGGACTGTCACAGCAACTTCTTTGCATTAACTGATTTGTGTGGGATCAAATGGCGTCGCCTGGTCTCAGACGGGTACCTGGGGTCGTCAGGTCATCACCCCCAACATCACCATCACCATCAACCTCAAGGGCCACTAGACGACCCGGTTCTCCTATCTTATGCCCGGTGCTTGGCATCAGACATTCTCTGTGTTTGGAGACGCTCCCCCAATGCCAAGCAAAACACGTCGATGAGTTCTCAGGACCCGTTTGGTCAACAAACGGGGACAACCACTCCGACACAAACCTCTCCGCATTTCATGCATTCCCATGGACAAGGCCCCCCAGGCGGACCTGGGGGATCAACACAAACTCAATCACAGTTAGGAATGCACAACATGCAAATGATGTCGCCACATTTGCTTGGACAAGGCCCCCATACAGCATCACCAGGTGGAGGAATGGTTGGGGCCGGGCCCCCACCGTACTCAAGCGGTCATCTAAATTCCCACCAGACTGGTGGTCAAGGATTCCCAGCAAACTTGTCCCCAATGACCTCCCAGTCACTATTTAACTCCACAAATGCCAACTCCTCCTCGTCTAATACCAACGGACCCAGTTTGAGTGGCCCCAAAGAGCTCTGGATATTTTGGTACGGTGAAGAGCCGGAATTATCTTCGTTAGTGCATTCAAACCTTTTAAAACAAGAATCAGAGCAGGGCTCTTGGGAAAATGGGCTGTCCTACGAGTGTAGGACTTTGTTGTTTAAAGCACTTCACAACTTAATTGAACGGTGTCTCCTTGCTAGAGATTTTGTAAGAGTAGGGAAATGGTTTATTCAACCAACGGAAGATCATGCTAATGCAAAGACGACTCCAAGTTCCTCAGCTGGAGGCACAAACAGTGGCACTGCAAATAGTAATAATAGTGGAAATAGCAGTAGCAATAGCAATCGGAACAATTTTCCCATGCAACTCTCCTTCTCCTTTGCGTTTTTTGTTCATGGTGAAAGTACAGTGTGCATGAGTGTAGATGTGAGACAACATCCTTCAGTGAAACGTGTGAGTAAACAGCAGTTACTAATTTGTCAAGCCCCGAACCAAACTGTGCCAGTGATCTTGGCGCCATACGGTCTTGCAGGAACGCTGACCGGTGTAGGTTATCGAATGAGTGATCCAGGAACCAACAAAATTTTAGAAGAGTGGAAACAGTTTTATCCTGTAGAAGCTGCGTTGAAATCACCAACGTATGATGTCTCCACTTCGAATTCAACTCATGGACCACATTCCTCACCTCATTCTTCAACCAACGGTAGCAACACTCAGCAACAACAAGGATCACCAAGTATGAATCAAGGTGCTCCAGCTTTATCATCTGCAGGAATTCCCCCAGTGTTGGAAGTGATTGCTGGAGGTGTTAGAATGCGCTACCCTTCGTGTTATGTGCTCTGTAGTGAGTTGGATGAGTTGCCACGATCTCTCGATTCAAATAGCTCCAATACTTCGACGAATGCACCTGTAGCACTTAAAACAAAAAATTTGTCTAGCAAAGGTATGAAGGATTCTGAAACCGCAACATGTCCTGCTGTCAAATCTCCTGGAAGGCCGCAAGGCTCTCTGACAATATCCCGGAAGGTAGTTTAAACACAGGCGTTATTGTAGTTTCTAACGGCTTTTGGTATACAAATAGTGAGTGTTAATCTAATCTATATAATTTGTGACAGGTTGACAAAGTTGAAGGACTCCTGCCGGAACGTGTCTGGCAAGAAACTATTTTACCATCACAACCAGTTGCGAAAATCCCAAGTAGTAATGATCAGTCATCTACTATGTCTTCCTCTGATCAAGCAACAACTAATACCACAACTAATATTTGTGACACCGCTGGCCAAATGGGATTTCGTAGATCCAACAAAGAAACTTGGGTGTTCATGCTCAAAGTAAGTGACAAATGAGATAAATTGCAAAAATTCACAGTGTCAACTCTAAGTATACTGGATAATCATTTTCCAAATTATATTTTTGCTACATAGATGTAAGAGGCCGTCAGGATCAAAAGGAATGATGTCTGGTAGCCAGAGTACAAAGAGTGGTACAAAGGTGAAGAAGAGTACGTTCCATAAGCGGTCTGTACAGCAGTTAACCCAAATTGAAGGTTGGGCCACACATTGGTCCTTGACGGAAGAGCCGTTGTCATCGGCATCAAACAGTAATCAACAAATGGTTAATGGTCCAATAAAAACGGAAAATCAAGGAATAAATTCTATGCAACCATCAAACAGGTATGAACTATTGATATTATAGCATAATTCAAACCCTAATAGCAAGATTCATAATATGATTTGAATTCAAAACTTTTAAATACACTTCGATCGCTTCGGAAATTGCTTTGAAAAAAATGATGCTTCATTACAGATATTTCAGTTTCAAAATTGCAAGTACTTCCTAATTAATGATTAATAAAAGTTTAATTTATGCTGGATATCCATATTTATTTGGACAGCCCACAATTTACGCCAGTTGTAGTTGACAGAACGTCAAAAACGTATAGTCAACGTCTAAATTTCTTTTGATTTGCGTATGAATATTTATGTTCACTGCTTTCCATGTATGTTATTGGAACCAATGAATTCATGAAAGTAACTTGTATGGAAGTTAGTTCCATCTTCTCCACACATATTTTTTACTAATTCTCAATAGTTTAAATTTAAAGCACCAAACCATTTTAATGAGAGTGCTAGTTGGTTATTTATGAGTTTTTAAATTCGTCTAGTATTACTAGTGACTCACATGGAAGTTAATTTAAGCCTTAAAATCCAAATGAACCAAGGACGAAGTTTTAATTACGATGTAACCTTCACTTTTTGATAATGCGACGAGAAATGCTACGACGTATGAGCCCACTATCACCAAATACTGGTGATATGCTTTCAATGCATATATCAATTAAAATGTATGACCTTCAATTAATTTTTCATTGCAGAGTAAATGCCCCTCCCGGCACTCCTGTTGGAGGCCCTCCATCATACAAAACAGGAAATACATCGTCTTTAGGAATGGGCGGAGAAGGTCCTGGAGCATCTCCAGCATCTGTTGCTCCTTCTCCTTTAGCCACTCCACGTTCTCAACCCGCTTCAGTATCGCAACCTGAGCCTACAATGCCAACTCTTAGCCCCCAACCGTGCAGTAGTGAAAAACCACCGGTTCAAACTCCCGACAACGGTGGCCCCAAATCCGTATCATCGTTATCAAATCAGGTAAACTTTCTATTTTAATTTGTTTAGTAACTTCTCGAAAACCATGAACATATGGGAAAAACTCGACCCTCGAGCCCAAGAATCTTACTATGAAAATTAGGCAGAAAAAACTTATAGTTAGAGAAAAGAAATCGCTTACCAGTCCTTCTAATGTTTCCTTTCTTTCGTCTTCAATCTCGTACACTTATATGTACGTACACTTTTAAACTTTACACGTCACCACTACAACATATGTCACAATTACTACCCAAGGCAGTTGTATCTATACAACTTAAAAACGAGCCTACTGTAGACTATGAGCTTTACATACGCAGGGATAACGTTGAGAAAGACAAAAACTCGCACTGCACTTCAGTTTCAAAATCTGTTATTGTCAGGTACATAAATTTCAGTAATATTATCTAGTGTTAATAAAAGACTTAACATCAAAACAGTTAAAATACAGTTGAAAGAACACTTTGTATTGATAACTTGCAACGAACGGGAGGTATAGCAGTTACACGTCTGTTCCAAGCCAACTCACTCTTTAAAGTGGCGGAGGCAATGTCTCCTAGGACTAGGGCATTGTCATTTACAGCAGTGTAGGTGAATGGTCTTATTCTCAGTATTGCACTCGTCACAGTTAAAAGAAATTAAAACAATGCTATCAAGTACCACGATTTCACCTTTCACACTAGTTCCCGCACCACTGTATGTATTGGCATTGGTTCAACAAGTGTCATTTAATGATCAGACGACTGATTTATGAATGATGATAATAAAATAATAGCCCATTCATCAATTTCTATTGCATTTTTAATGGCATGAAATATAAAACCAATAATTGCTTTATAACCTCAGCCGACTGTGTGAAGTTCTAAGAAACTGAATGAAGACAGTATAAGTGCTAATAGGTAGGTAACTAGGGTCGATGAATCTGAATGGAGAGTGAGCCAGACAGTCCATAAAATTGGGTCCTATTACATACATCCATTCCATTACAGTTCTTATCTCTTTCACATTGTTATCTTGAACTAAAATTTAGGTACATAAATAGACTGGAATATATTCTATAACTCACACATGCACTTTGAAAGAAGCTATTTGTTTGAAACTGGACACCTTTAGTTAATTACCGTAAATATTGATTTTTATTCAATGCCACGAAGGCAAGGCTAAAGTAAAAAAAACATACACCTGCTACGAGTTCCCTAACCTTCCTTCTGCCACGTCATTCTTCACTGCTCGAACGATTATATTTCACATTATCTATCACATTAAAATTCAGTGAAGATAAAACAAGCGTGATACCATAGTTCGTAAGGTATTTACGTGAAAGCTTGCACACACTGATATTATTAACTAAAAAACAGTGACGAGAACGATAATTTAAAATCATCTTTCAACAACTGAGGAACAATAAAATTAGACTTTGCGAACAAACAGATCATAAACTATAAATCACATCAGCTAGCAAAAACTTATTACGGGAAATGGAAAAAATGGTAACTTCTATACACTGGTTTTTATGACTCATTGACTCGTAGTTTTTCTAAGTTTGGACTCTTCCATGATCGAAAATAATGTGTTTTTAGGTTTACTCACCCGCCGTTACTACATTTGATGGTGCTAAAGCTGAGTCCACTGATCAGGGAAATACTGGTAGTGGAAACACTTCTGGCAATAATGATGCCCCAATACTTGAGTCCTCTGCGCATGTTAATAATGCCAGTAGCACCACACTAGTATCTGGGATACCCACAGGACGAGAGAATGGGCTGAAGTTTCTTAAACGACCAGTACTTCCTAGTAAAGAATATGAACTTTTGTTGGTGGAAGAAAATGCAAACCAACCATCTGAAACACTTTACGATTACACTTCTATGGAGGCTTGGTAAGTCACTTTAAAACCAATTTGATATGTTTCAACGAATCAAAATGCACCATATCTTATCCAATGTTTAATTACAATTATCAGGTTGAATCATCCTGTGAAACGAATGAAAGCTTCGGAAGGCAATAGCCTAACCTCAATGTACAGTTGGGGATGGGGATTGAGAAAGAACTCGGATTCAATCCATGGTTCTTCTGGTTCGGACGATAGATCCCATTCTAGAAAACGAAAAGCTGATCCCTACGAATTTGACGATGACCACCACCAACTTCCAATGGTAAACNAGATCCCATTCTAGAAAACGAAAAGCTGATCCCTACGAATTTGACGATGACCACCACCAACTTCCAATGGTAAACTTGGACGGATTCAAACGGAATGGAATTAAGGTATGATTACACATAGCTCTCTTTAAGTATTAACGTAGATGAATATTGTTACAAAATGATAACTATGTTCATCGGCTATGATGAACACTTCGCTCCCACCTCAATATGTAACTAATTCGCAGTAGTATCACATATCCTGCATTATTATGGGTATATGACTCCATGCTTAAAACCTTGCTCGTAATTTTGAGTACTGTGAAACGGACACATGTCCCAAGTCATGAAAAGCTTTATCTGTAAGGACTCATAACTCATTGTTATCTACATTAATTTTAGGAGGAGGAGAAGAGTCCGTTTTGTCAAGGAGAATCTGGTAACAGCAAAGGTGTTGCTGGTAACCTATTTACTAATGAAGGTCTTCAACCTTCGTTTAGAGATTTAGATCAAATATTTGACAATTCCGACACCTCAAGTGATGAAACGGTATGTGTTTATTATATGAGGAGATCAGGATGTACTAAATGTGTTGATTGATGTTTTTTACGAAGAGTTATTATTTCTTTTGAAATCTCAGTTCCAAGTCCCCACTCCTCCTGGATCTAATAAACCTGCAAGTCTGTTGGAGGACGCAAACATGCCTTCTATTACTTGTACCAGTGGCTCTAAAAGTAAAAGTGGGCTGAACATATTGCGACCGGAAGAGCTGTCAAAAATGTTTCCTACTCCACCATCTCAACCAGAACACAATCCAATAGCTTCCCCTTGTGGTCTGCAATCTGATAATCCTTCGTTGGAAGGTCTCTCTGATCCTTCCATTTGTATTCGTAGAGCCCAAGATAGTTATCCCGTGCTTGGAAGTCCTCCAGATGACAGCATGGACGTGAGGATAGAAAGTAACTTGTTTCTCAAGAGTGGGACACAACAGTCGTTACGAATGCATTATCAGGATTGGTCGTACGTCTTCAAACCTGCGACTGTGTATAAAATGTTAGGTTCTTCCAAGTATTCCCCTCTGTCAACATTGCCAAGTCAAAAGGAACCACCGCTGCCACTGTCGGGAAGTATTTTACTCTACAAAGCAAGCTGGCAAAGCCCACCGCAATCCTCCACTGCTCCAGCAGCCACTACAACATCAGCCCCGACGCAGGTTCAGATCCCGCATCCACCCAACCCCGTTACACCAAACATCCCGAACCCTATGCATTTACGACCTGGGTTATCACCCATATCTCCAGTTCCAACTTCCATTAGAGGTTAGAAGCATAACTTGATACTAAGCTAGCTAAGGAAAGACAGGAATCGATCGATAAGCACAAAAGTTTGTGCACAAGGACCAATACCTTTCTTCTCTGTGTATTTAGGCACGCCCTTTGACTTGGGTTCACCTCCATCAAACAACATGTACCTGAAGCAGGGCCCACATGGGCCTACAACTCATAACTCAATGCCTAATCATCCAGCACACCATATATACGGCTCTCGTGGGCCGGAAGCACATGCTCTAGTTGTCAACCTTTCTCTATCGGACTCCGTCATTGGACTGTTCCGAGACCATAATTTTGACAGTTGTACCATGTGCGTGTGCAACGCTAACAATAAAATTATTGGAAACATACGCGGCTCTGAAATGGGAATATACGTACAGGACACATCGCCAGAAGAAGAAGCTGTGCGATGTAACTGTGGCTTTAGTGCGAGTGCCAATCGAAGGTAAGTTTTGTGTTTCAACCTGATATGTTTCAATTAAGTTCGTTCATTTAGATTAATGGCCCTTATTGACACTAAAGATTGGCGCATCGTTCGGGACTGTTCTACGAGGATGAATATGAGATTACTACAAGCACGTTAGCCCCACTCGCACTTCCGAATGACGAGTGGTATGAGAGGAAGAAACAGTCGTTGCTTCTGCTTGATCCAAAGTATACGAACGCCGTAGCTCTCAGTTCTGACAGAGATCTCACTGCAGCATCCAATATTGTTGACGCAATGCCACCATACCTTCTAGAGATGCTGAAGGAACAGTGCATATTGCTATTTGGTTCGAGCACCGCCTCTCGATTCACTGGGGAAGTTGTAAGCAATGGGTAAGTCGTGATGAACTATTACAAAATAATACCTGAATTATTCGGTTGACATGTTAAATATGATGACTGCATAGTTCATCTGAATACGATGACGAACAAACCAAATGCTTTCGCCCCTATCTGATACAACATGTTCAAATTTAGTCAAGCATATGTATTTACAACATTTATAATGAACGGATCGCCTAATATGAGCGTTTTACAATTTTTACTTGTCAAATAAGGTGGTCGGACTGGCAAATAAATTACCTAGAGAATCTGGATGCCAATCGAGCAGCCTTGATTGCTTTAGAGCACGGAAGAAGTATAATGATAGAAGCAAGTGGTCGTAGTGGGTATTCAAGGCTACCAGAAGATATGGTACCCATCAAAAATAGTGTAAATCTTCTGCATAAATGGCAGTTCTTATGGGTCAGGGGTCCAAAGTCGAGTCAGGTAATTTATCTTCTTGAATTTTGGATTAAGTTCATAAATTTGCAGAACAATTCAAACCTTAACTTATTATTTAACATCTGTGTGAAAATAGGACATCATGAATGTGATGAAAGCTTTACATCCGTTGCTCCAAGATGCAGTTCATGCTAAAACGTGGGATGCTCAGTACACAGTGTCTGGGCCACTAACGTGGCGACAATTCCATCGTCTTGCAGGACGAGGTACACAGTCTTTGATTTAAAAAAATCAGTAGCGTTTTTTACGAATGCACAGTGAATATTTGGATTTAATTGAAAAATTTGATGCAATGTTTTAGGTACTGATGACAGATGTGAGCCCCAACCAATACCATCTATCCTTGTGGGTAGCGAAAAGGACTGGTTGTCGTTGAGTCCGTTAGCAATCCGGTTTTGGGAGAAATTGCTACTGGAACCTTACGCATATCCGAGGGATGTAGCGTATATTGTAGTCTGCCCTGACAGTGATGTTATAATTCATAGAGTAAAAACTTTTTTCAGGGAATTTTCTTCAATGTACGAGGTAAGGGTTTCAAATGTTCAATTTCGAAATTAATATGTGTATTCTGGTATGACTGTATGTTTAAGTAACTAATGTATGGGAATTATAATGTGTTTGAAATGATTATCAGGTATGTCAGCTTGGTAAGCACTGTCCGGTAACAAAAGTTCTACAGGATGGAATTGTACGAGTTGGAAAGACGGCAGCCACTCGTCTGGCGTCGGAACCTCTCGATGAATGGTTTTCAATGCTTCCTGACATCCCTGTTGCATCCATTCTTAAGCTTTATGCTAAGGTAAGAAAATATATTTTAAACCCGAATTTGAGTTCAACCAAGCAAGCATCATCATTAGATATAATTTAAACATTGATTTATTGCAGGTGTGCAAACATTTCTTGGCTCGAAAATTATCCACGATCTCACTGGACCAGAGTCTCTTCGATACAAGTCACCATAATAATAACTCACAGTCAAGGGTATACTCACAGGATAGACCCACTCCTTCTCCAAAAATGCCTCCTCCCGGTTCGGAACCTGGAATGATGCCTCAGGGACCACCAACACCAAAAACTGAATATGGTAATTAAAATCGTGTTTGAACTAAGCTTATATAGATCGTTACATAACAAGCAACTTTCAACTTATCACCTTTTCCATATCAGCAGAAGCGGAACCACCAAAAGAATGCCAAGCACAGGAAAATCCGGATGATGATGAAAGGGATCCACCTGCGCTTGTTGTATATTTTATAGAACCTTGCGGATTTAGATCTGACAATGACGATCTTCACAGGTAACTTTAATGAATGCACTTCATTTTAAGTTTATTT
>JAANSM010001763.1:0-17186 GCA_036850725.1 Orchesella villosa
TAATGACGTCAGAATGCACAACTGGAATAAGTACTACTTTGGCTTATGGAATGTCCTAGGTTTTTTATTCGACATGCAAATTTTTATCATCAGCTATATTTTTGTTAGATTTTCAGTATTTGTGTCAAGCTAAAAACTTAATTGGATCATCAATAGTGCTGTTCTTTAAAAAATCTTGACTAATCATTCAGTATAAATGTGTCGCTTTCATTCCATGAACTAACGATAAGTATACCTATTACGAAGGCAGTGTTGTTGAAGTAATTCCAGGAAATCAAAACGTGATAGCGTTTGCCCTTCGACAAACTAAAATCAATTGTGTAGGTTCGACCCAAAACCTGATGACTTACGAACTGATGGATACTTTTAAGAGTTTATGGGAAAAGAATGACGAATCCACAGCTCTGTTTGTTTACTTTACAAGCCGATCTAAACGAGACTAAGATAACGAGCCTTCGCTAGCATTCAAACTGATTGTTTTGCATATCGCGTACTTAGCATATGCAAAAGCTTTACATGCTTTATCTACCCATGTTTATATGCTTAAGTTTAAGAAGGGCTTATTCGACGAAATGTGGGTTGGATTATCTTGGATTCCTTTTCAACTTGCAAAAAAAATATGATGATGTGGAGTTTTGTGGGCTCGTGATTTTACTTATTGATAAATATAGAAGTATGTTTAGGTAGTGCAGTTGACACGAAAATATACGTTCTCTTTTCATTCCTAATTATCTAATGGGTGACGAAGTAGTGCACTGGCCTTAGGTGAAGGTTACTTTGGCAGTGTTCACGACTTCGAATCCTGGTGGAGTGGATCTACGGTAACTTAATGAATGATGCCGCACGAACTCATAGATAGGTCGTTAGGTCATAGTGCGGAATTCTATTTCTCTGAATGGAGCAGATGTGAAGAAGTGACCAGGTTTACTTCCGCTTGAATCATCACACCCAACTCGTGATAAATCAAAAAGCTGACATTAAGTTGATCCATTCTTTTGCTAATTTTCTGGTTCGTAAAAATTATTTCATTGGACATGATGACATAATGATAGTTATCAAAGGCATTGATTATTGATGAATTTGTTTATGTAGTATTTACTTACATCCCCGGGAAAATATCAACGTAAAAACTACTCTAGAAATTAGACCAAGTTGTAAGTTATAAAATCACTGAAAGCAAGCAGATTGATGCATGTTGAAATTGATTCGCAAAAAATTTTCTTTCTAGAAAAAGATGTTACAATTACTATCGAAGCATAAACTAACTGCCGTGTAATGATGTTTGACAGCGTCAAAAAGTCATTTATTATCGCCCACTCCAGTCCTTCCGAGATTATACAATTTCCCCAGTTACCCATCTCTTCAGCTAGGCTAATTAATGGACTCCGGACGGAGTGCTGAAGACAATGGAACAGATCATAAGCATGTATAGCTGGTTAATGTGGTGTCACTGCTAGAAGCCAGCATGTTTCGGTGTGAATTACTTGCTGTTTGGAAAGAAGAATTAATTTCAACATACTAACATACGCTCTGCATGTAAGATACATAGTAGACGACAAATTGAAGTGTGTTTAGAGGTTGAAGTCAGTGTACCAAAAATAAAATACATGAATGGTTGCATTTACTTCGGCGTGGACAAATCGGATAAGAAATCATCATGACTGGAAGTCATTACCGTATGCAATGGGGCCTGCAAGCATTGAGATAAAAACTGTTTGTTGTGTGTACTTTTTAGAATGTAAATAGATACACACAAGTTTATGTTAATATCAGCGATATCGATTCCATATCGGAGTGGCTAAATCATCCTGGCAAAACGCATTTTCGAAGTGGCTAAAACGCATTTTTTATGGTGGCTAAAACGCGTTTTCATGGTGGCAAACGATCGTTTTCAACGATTCCATATCGGAGTGGCTAAATCATCCTGGCAAAACGCATTTTCGAAGTGGCTAAAACGCTTTTTTTATGGTGGCTAAAACGCGTTTTCATGGTGGCAAACGATCGTTTTCATGGTGGCTAAAAAACTTCCATGATGCTTTTAATAAGTTTGGATTTCTGATCAGACTCAAGGAATCAGAAACAACTACAACATACATTCATTTTATTAATAACCCCGCTGGATACATGTCATAGTAGCCACCCTACAATACAAGAAATAAAGTGGAAATGCTTGTCGCGAATGTTTTCTATCTAACACTTCAATTAATTAATACAAGTCACATCTTTAAACCAAAGACATACACACAAAGACCCAGGGACAAACAATGTTTTTTATTTCGGATTTCATCTTAAGGACCATGTTTCCCTAACTTCTCGGTTTTATCTTTAGTTGGTTCTTGTCATTGCATCACATCAACAGGATAATTTTTACTAAAACACTTAAATATTTGGTTATTAATGATACATGATCCTCAGAGGTTGAATATCTAATCACAAAACTGTACAATGCAAGTTAAATGGGAATAGGGATTTTTTGTACTTCCATGCTTCCAGGCTAAACGAACTAATTTTTTAAAGTTTTCGAACATAAATTAAAATATAAAGATACATATTTATAACATATTTACCTACCCATTTTTAGGAAACTCCAAAAAAAAGCCATGTTGATAGTTTGAGAGTTAAAGTGGTACTAACTTACAGGAAATCATGATTCGATTTAGACATAATTTTGAACAAAGTCTTCTGGATACTGAATATTTAAATTAATCATCTCTTGTATGTATTCAGATGATAGTGTAGCTCATGCATATACAACCGAAAAAGTGGTTATGTATATTTCTAGTCATGAAGATTTTTATGTTAGGGTGTGAATGGTGTTGTGCTATTTAAAATGAAGTTTTAGCCACTATGAAAATGGGCATTTGCCACCATGAAATTTTCATTTGCCACGATAAAGGACCTGGTTCACGGTGGCAAATTCACTGTGGCTAGTAGCCACTCCGAGCGGTCACGGCGATATCACCCACATCAACTTCAATTTAAAAAATTCTATATTCCATGTCTACGCGTTTCATTCTATGGACAACTGTATTTAGTTTTGTTTGCAGTACGTAGGAAGAATACAGATACATTATGGTTGTATCTTTACGTCCTTTATATAGTTTTACAATGTATGTCAATGAGTAAAGCTATTTTCCTCAACTATATACATACTTACACTAACTATTATAGGCACATGGAAAACAGATAGCAAGGGCACATGTTTCGTATTCAATCTCAGTGTGCTAGATTGCTTACTGAGTCTTCGCCCTCAAGTCAAGTTAATGACTTGAAAATAATGAATTCTTGACTGGAGAGTATGGAAAAAAACAAGCTAAAAAACAACTGTTAAACTGGTACGTAGGCGCTCAACCAACGAGAGACTATGCTTAAGCTATTATCAGTAAGTTAGGAATTGTTGAGCCAATTCAGTTGTTGAAAATAGCGTTTTTTGCTTTCTTTTCTCGTGCCATTGCTTTTTCCTTACGTTTTGGAAACTTATTTACTATGTTCGGAATGCATACATTCATTCATTGCCTGTGCCTATTTGGGGCTTTACTTTCTTCAGTTGAATGAAAAATATTTCCATATTCATGCTCTCCATCAGCCACCATCAAGTAATGCTGTCTGCTTAAATTTACTCAATGTTTATTGTCCTCCACCCGCAACTCAACCCGTTTAGTTTAGTTTCAGCCTTATTTTAGACCTATGATGTTCCTACCAGCATGTTTTCACAGCAATTTCATCAATGAAACAAGTACAAAACAATGTATATTACGGCTATTTCTGGGGCATTAAATACAATCTGGACCAGACGTAATTGCCATCCCATTTACACATGCAAGTGGTGAATGAGTTGCTCTTTGACTTTGTTTACGGCTTTTTAACTTTCGGGGAAACCGAGTAGTAATGCGGTAACATAAACTATTACACATTATATACGCTACCCACTTTTTGAAATATGTTCCTACTATAGAATCATTTTGTTATAGGTGAGCATTCCACGAAAAGTTGTACTTCAAATTAATTTTATGATCACCGACTTGTGCATGCAGCAACCAGCCATGCAACAAGATGCACTTCGCAATTTCAACTATAAGTCAACCAACACATTTTTGATACGTAATGTCAAATTTCGACGAAGGTAAGGATAAAAATCAAACCTAAGGCTTAAAATTCATACTGAAGGCATCTGTTCATTCATCATAGCATTCATTCAATACGTCTCATGGTAAATGTATCAATTTACAACTTCCCATACTGTAGGCTATTCTCATTCTGATGATAAAATACATACTTTTGGAATATAAATGTTCGCGGATTCAACATAAATTAATTCGGACTTAGGATGGGTCAGATTAAAACAGTATCATATGTCTTTACATGTCAAATGCCAGCTACATAATAAAAGTTGTTTTTTAAAAAATGTATCCAGTTGCCCCAAACCACATTGTTTTGCTCCATTATCAATATATTAACACTACTAAGCTTCTAATCTTTACACAAGCAGTAAACACAAAGTACAATTTCCGCAAACCAGAGTCGTAGTACCAATGAGTAATGATTTAATATGATAACCTTGTTTGGGAATGCCAAAGTAAAAAAGAAAGTAAATTATTTAGATCATCACTTTCTCACATTTCCATCAACTCCCCCCACATATGAACCTTTGGTTTCTCTCCTAAATAGACACTAACAATCATATTAATTTCAACATTGTTCCTATTTACGCGTTTCCTTCCTTTGTGCGTCAACTTGATACTCCTCACCAGCAGTTGTTTAACTAAACATCTATCTATCAATAACATAAAACAACCACTGCTTGCTCTTACGCAACACCCTTTGAAGAATGGACTTAGGAAGAGAAAGTCAAGTTTGAAAGTGAAAGTCGCTGTCACTATTGAAAAGAGCACGACGGGTGCGTTGTGTGTAGGAAACAAGGAAAAATTGATGCAGACAAGGCTTTCTGCGGGAAAAATATTGTTTCCTGCAAAATGCCCTCGTTGTTGGGAGGAAAAAACAAGAAAAAAGGAGTTAAAACACTTTAGATGTTTTAATATTGCGATAACTCTAGCTAAGCTGAGCTAGACAAAGCAATCTAGCTAGCCGATGTGGGAGATATCATCGTAAGTCCATGTTGTTATCTCCCGTCTTAATCGCAATCTCCAAAGAGAAAGAAGACATGTGTATCCTGATGAATACAAAATGCACTTTTGTGTGCTAAAGAGGAAACGTGGAATATGTCCAGCATTGAAAATGTTTTCCGACAAAACTTTTTTGTCCTGAAGTGACCTACTTGGATTGCATCATTAATAAACGCAACGATTTAATACGTTTGATAGCTTACATTTGTTTAATCAGCATATGTAATGCATGGCAATTTTCTTGTTTTCTTAACAATGCATGAGTGAGTTGTTAAAAAGGGTGATAAAATTGGTCCCGCAGAAAACACTAATGTTTATTTTTCAAACGGCTGTGTTATCCTCACTTACCCAAATTGCGACTATGGAACTAAAGCCAGCGAACCATTTTTTTGAAACCGTATCAGTGAGTTTATCAAATTATTAGGAGGAAAACCAGGCTTCTAACACCAGCATTCTGAAAACTTACCACATCCCATTCTCTTTTTATTCATTTCTCTTTGTTCCTCAATGCAACTCGATGTAGGTGTACAAAAGACCTTGTGTTTTTCTTCCCGGTAGCAGCAGGAAGAGCAAAAGGTTTCCTGGATTCAGTGCAGATCAAACGAAAATGTGGATTGTAAAAGTAGTTTTTAGAAGTATCCCTACTTTGTGTTACATAAGCATATTCATACCAAAATGTGGATGCATTTGAGCCAGTTTCTCAACAACATTGAATCTCAATAATGTGAACAAGATATACAAATGGATGCATATGGTTCTTTTGCTTCTATTACTGCACTGTACAAAAGAAATGTACTTTGTGTTAATTCATTTAGCAATATGTATCTGTATTTCTAACCCCTTCAGTCTGAATTTCCTATGCCTATTTTGCACATTTTGTGAAAACCAAAGTTCTCTCTCTACACTTATTTTCAGATAAGCATTCTATATAGGCTCAAGTAGAACGAAATCAGATGCTTCTGCTTTTCAAACCATCAAGTAAAGAGGTTGAGTAATGGTGGAGAAGATTATTCGTGAAAGCAGAGAGCAATAAAAGTGTTAAAACAGCTGGCACACACTTCGATTTCTTGGAATAGTAGCTCCTATATTTCTTGTGTTCATTTTTATCGGGTTTAGTGAAAACGGACAATTTTCTATGTAAGGAAAAATATTACTCTTTGTACTTGGATACGTAGAGATGCAAATCACTATCTTGTTTGTATTGAGCTTTTTAAATACGCTTCCACGTATCGCTGACTTTGTATTCTTTGTGTATGAAATATGAATAAACACAAAAACGTGGGCGAATTATTAATTGAAATGATCATTTTACCCAATTATGCCACCAATCCTAGTTGAATTCGATTGCGAAACTGTTAATTTGTGAACAGCTCTTGCTTCATTTTATTTTATTACGTTGCCCCAATGTGAGCTTTGTATTATGTTAACATTCCTTAAGGCATTTTGTTGGATCACAGGAATTAGGAATCGAACCAATGTTGTTACAAAATCATTTAGGCTTCGTCGCTCAGAGACTAATTATGGATCGCTGCTTTTCCAAATAAAATTTACTGAAATGTTGATAATATAATAATGTGACCGAACTCGAAGACAATTTTTTCATCTGTGAGATTGTCACAATGATTGAAACGTGCTTTGATAATCAATGAGAAAAGTACGCATATTAAGAAGTTGAAAGTGAAATATCAATAACCAAAAACCAACGTTTGACGTATTCTAGAAATAACTGAAAACTGTATCAAACCACGATTGCAACTTTGTTTTCTTGTATTCTAAGACCCACGGCATTGCCATTACTAGACTATAATTACGATATATTTTGTATTGGGCGAGATAGCCTTTATGATACCGTTTGATTTTTGTATTTTCTGAAACTTGAACATTGGATAAAAAAACTACAATCCCAGAAATCTAGAATACACGGGTTAAATAACTAATGTGCGGATATTTGGCAGGATTCAAATGTCAACTGAAACACTTCCAATGGAGAAATATATTGATGAGTGTCGGAAACTGGTAATCGGCTCAAATGAGACCTAAAACTAGCATGCGGTGCACACTCAAATCAACCCATATGCAAAGAAAACGTGTGGGTGAGGGGAAGAAAACGGACTTCAAGAGCACCACATACATTTCTGTGTATATCTACTGTTTGATGTCATCGTCAGACCATTATGACGGTGAGAACAAATCGGCGCTCAACTCACATTAGTAAAAGGCAACTGTACAAAAGTAAAAGGGAAAGTTACAATATAGTACGTTTCCATTTTTTTATCCTCATTTTTTTCAGTGAGTTGCTTACGTAAACGGTAGGGTTGTATTCCACCAATGTTATTTGAAAGAACTTACGATTAGTACTCCACCGTGGGTTGAGGGACATGATGTCTCCATAAATTGTTACACATGCAGCATAGTCAACCCCATTTACTTAGCATAATAACATTGTTGCAGCAGTATTACATGATAGTTTGTGCCAAGGGAAGAATGAGCGAGGGGTAGTAGTATCATTCATTCAATTCAGAACTCTTTCATACTGGTGTTCATATGTGTGAGTCACGACGATGATCGTTGGTAAGAAAATGTGTACGTAAAACAGACACGGGCGGAAGGAAAGTTTTGCCATAATAGCCATCTTGCTGGAGAAGGAATTAAAAGGCGCTGCGCGACCAGAGGAAGGCTCAGAAAGAAAACCGGATGCGGACTTTGGTATAAAGCACACATTTCTCCCAGAGTGAGTTGCAGTTAGACTTCGCGGACATCACAGAACATCAACTGTCATCACATCACAAAAAAAATCTGAAGACGTGAAGTGGAAACATAAAAGCTACTTTACCATTCTTAAAAAATTTCCTCACACTTTTCACGTTTTTAATATATATTTTTCTACTTTCCTTAGTGATTCTTTTGCTCTAATCAGAATAAATTTCTGTAAAACATAAAAAGATAGTAAATTTCCAAGAATTTTACTGTCCACCAACCAACTTTTCCAGTTGTATATTTCATCCCATTTTGTGGCTCAACCGACCCTTTCCGTCTAAAAGACAACCAAGGTAAGACTTTTGTTTTTTAATCTCTTTTTTCAGTATTGTGTTTAAATTAAATTTCTTAGAAGTGATTTAGTATTTGCAAAATATGCTTTTGTACGATTTCTGAACGGCACTGTCAACTTTTCTGTTTCTTTTCGAAACAGAATGAATCATTGTAAGCATATTCTGAGTATTTATTTCGTTAACCTCCATTTTTTCATAAAAAATCTTCCTGTTGTTGGCCATCTGAAAGAAGCAGCATCAACTTGACTAGAATTTTTATCCTGCTACGTCCGCATACACTTTATTAGCAGCAAAGACACACATGCAGCTCCATTTCTGCACGTTCTTCTGCTGTACATTGTTGAACTTTGTAAGAGTTTGGTATCATGACATGATCTTACTCATAGCTTTCTTCTGTATTCCTGTATAACAAAGATAAACGGCAGTTACAACTTACAACAACTACTTTATTGTCCATTTGTTACTTACCAAAGAAACGTGTATGATCTTAAAGCTGGCCTATACTGTCATCCACTTCTTCACAAAAGGGTTCGTTAAGCTATCATAGGGAGACACATGACATTACCGTAATGACATTGTATTGTATCAAGTCACATCGCTATAAAGTTATATAGAAAGTGGTTGTCCTGTGTCCTTTTGAGAAAGTACTAAGAACTCCACTTAATAAGATGTAAAGACCGTGTAGTCAAACTAAACATATGTCTACAACGGTTAGTAAGTGACACAAAATGCTGGAGGGCATGTAATTCATGAATATATCATTCACTCTTGTCTTGACAATGATTACAGAGTTTTACTCCCTGTCCCTTCCCCCCAAATAAATTTCACTTTTCTTGCAAAACTTTTCGTTTTGATTTTCGTAGGTTATACTTGCATAATTTTGTACCAGGGGATTTAGTGAAACCTCTAGTCACTAGTGGGAGAAACCTGGATGTAGACTTATGTTTTCCTTTAAACATTCCCCGTTTTGTTCGGATATCCAACAAATCTTCCAAATGTATTCACGGCCACCATTTCCCTTAGTTGAGGAACAATGTAATAGTTTTTTAGAGTAAAAATGCTCTAAATTTACTTCTCATGATCATACAAATGTAGAATATTATTACCCCTATATCCTGTGCATCACTACTGACCATAAATTTTTGTCAAGATTTCTGAAGAAAATGCATACTTTCTCTTGCCTTTGTATCATGCTTGGTCTTTTGCCAATAAAGGCGAAAGAAAGTGTGCACAGTTGGATGGGCAGTGTGTTTTCCAACATTCCTACATGCTTTTGACATGTTTGAATTCTAGCAATCTTAAATTAATGAAATGCGAGTCTAGACAAAAATACACGTAAGGAAAAGCCAGTGTCTCTCTGAAATGCTGGTAAGTAAGAATACAATGCAATTCCTTTTTCTTCCCATTCTGATAGCCGAGTTACAAGTCAGAAAGACAAAGAGAGATCGTTGGCCATGGAATTGTTTCCCAAAACTTTTGTTTCTATGCAGGTGAATTAGTAGAAGTAGTGTACACTGCAAATCCCCCCTGTTTTTGCTATAATAAAATGTGCAAGTTTCTTTCAATACCAATAACTAATGACAATAACATAAATTGTGCAAATACCTCAATAGTTTCAAAGATTACAAGTAAGTATTATGCAAGTTTCGATCATTCACATTAGTAATACACAAATTATTCAGGGGATTGGGCGAGAATGTCCTAAGAATACGGGCACTTATGGGAGTTTAAGAAATAATTCTAATGACAAATTCGATTCGATTCATTTCAAGTAAAAATGATCGGCTTGAGTTCCAACTTTTTCATTTTATACATACAGAATAAAAAGTTATAGTAAGATATGAAATAGCTAAGTCAGTCACATCCACATGCCTAGCAAACCACTCTAGTCAAGGCTTCTTTATCTGAACGAGACAGACATGAATGCAAAGCTCAACTAACCACCCGGATTTTCTTTTTCATGTGGACCGTGGCTATCATATATATGAATGAATGAACATAGAATTTGGAAACTCATTCCCCAATATCGCACCCTCATCGGTATCATAATCGTGCAAAGATTATTACGAGATCACAAGTTGCATGAATGGCAAATAAAAATAGTATCATTCTTAAGTGCATGTCTGGAAATCAGCGTGTGTGACTACCCAGTAATGACTTGTGTATGCTTGATGGGAAAGTTGTCCGAGTTTTTCTTTGCTTTCTTGTGTAGCTGGCGTGAAAAAAGTTTTTGCTGATCGCCCCATTCTAAGATTGAAATTACTTCGTGCAAGCTCGAATTATTTATTTAAGAGGATTTCCTCGCCAACTATTATTCGGGGTAAAGGGTTGTTATAAGAATTGTATAGTTTTGATAATGCTTCAGAATCATAATCATTTTATGGTCATTTCTTTTGCGAGGTTGTTAGGAGCCGTGAAACTTGTTCATGAAAATTAGATTTTGATGTGAATAACTTACTTAAGAAGATTAAGTTGGGGATGCTAGAGGAATCAATGACATTTTTTATATTTTACATGAAGTTTCCTTACCATCCCCAACTCTCAGTATGCTCTTCAAATTGAGAGATATCTGAGTCATTACAGATGTTAAGGTTTTGTGGAAAATTAAGAATTTTTTGAAATATTTATACGCATCAACTAAATAACAATTATTTTAATTACAAACTAGCTGTTGGGACATGAGAAAATTATATTTTTACGAACGATGAAAGATTCGAATCCGAAATTAACGTGAAATAATCCTCATCTATTTCCTAATTTTATTGCTGTACGTTTCGTATAGAGTTTTCGCGAATTTTTATGTAGTCAAGTCGACATTTTTGTTATCATCTCGTAACTTCAACAAACTCTTTTGGAGTGATAGTATTTGTCATTCTAGCAGCTCATATTTCCATGTTATAGAAAACAATAAATTTCATGCTTCGTCAGCGATCAGGGGTAATCGGTCACAAACGCATTACAAGTATTCTCATCCCGACTAATGAAATCAGGAACCAAAATCAGTGGACAACTCAAACAGGTCTGGACGAGATGATTCCTTAGAGAACAAAGTTAGGTCGGGGGTTTACATAATGAAAACGTGCTCATGTATTTTTCTATTATCATCCACTCCATCTTCAAACTTTCATGCATGCTTGCGTGCATCCCACTAGAAATAATGTGTGGTAGGAAGAAAACAATCACGCTCTTGACGCAAACTGATATAAAAGTTATTTCAAACTGACAAACTTTTGTAGATGGGCGATGATGGGAAAATGGAAGTGAAACAAAAGTTTCTTGCTTCTCTGAAATTACCTGCCTCAAATTATGTATAGACTTTCTAAGAAAGTTAAAATCCGTAAACTAAGTAGAAGATAACCACTGCATAATAATAGCAGTGTGCAGTTAATCTTTTAAATCTTTTAAGGGACGAATCTAAAGTTACTAGCTAAAGTTTATAACATTAATTCTTAATTGTTTACATCCATAAATTAAATTTCATCACACTATCCACGACGTAACGGCTAAGTTAAGTGGATTAAGCGTTCATCAACATGTAACAACAGTTGACAAAGATTGTTTGGGCCACTCATTTCCCTCTTCATCTTTGTCACATATAATCAAGTAGCACACTTGCTTACAAAATTTTAAATAAACAAGTAAGAGACAAAGCATCCCTTCGTTGAAACCGCTAATGAGTGTAGCGCAAATTAAATTACTTCTCGTGCTAAAATTATCGCCTGAAGTGAATCAACACAACTTTCCGCTAATCAAATTTGAAATCATTAATTTAGCATCGAAATCATGTCCAACGACGCAGTGTTTGTTGATGTCATTGTGGTATCCCACAAGTGGAACGTGGTACTTGTGACTTAGTCCCAAAGTACAAACTCTTATCGTTAGTTAGTACTAAATCTTGTTGACAAATTGAGTAACTCTCACGTCCACACAATGCAAATCAACATTTTCAGAACTGTACTCTTACGCCTTTGTATGCATGTAGACGCAAATCGTACTATATACGTAGTTCTATTATTCTATTATTCATAGGTAACCTTTTATGCAAATATTATGGGTTTTGATTAAAATGTCAATAGAGTCTGTAGTCAATAGTTGACGTTGAGCTACGAAAAATGACATAAAGTGTAGAAGTGGTGATAAGCATTGTTTTCCTATGATGAATAGTATTTGGAAATGGTCATCAATTATGTAGTTTCAGTTTTCCGTAGCAGATAACGAAGGAAAAATAATGACGCATGCCCTTCACGTCGTTTTTTATGCCGAAAGGGCACATGTTCATTTAAGAAGCTTGATGAAGTAGTATATAATAATTTTCATGTCATTAAAAAGGAGAGATTTTATTGTAAGATATGTCCTGTTTTCTATGTAGACTGTAGTTTTACTTAGGAATCAATTGCTTTTGAAAGATTCCATTTTTCGCTTTCAATTCATAAGATTCGCCCTCCAGTTCCATTTGTGAACTTGTCCGCTATACTCTGTAGTTTGCAATATATGTAGGTTCCATACCGTACTGTAAGCAACATTACAAATTAGAAGGTATGCAAGGTTCTCGCCAACATACTCGCATATTAATAACCAAATAATTTCCTTGTTCGATAAAGAAACCAATTGCTTTACGTCATCGTATTGTATAATGCAAAGTATGAATCTTCATAATACATCACATTCAATACTTGAAAAATACGTAATAAAAAAATCAATACACAAAGGCCATGTACTAAACTATGCAATGAAACGGAAATCAATCTATTATGAAAAGGAAGGTTAAACAAAAATGATTTCTTAAACCTATTCGCACAAGTATTTAAAGTGGGTTGCAACAGGAGTAAGGTATTTTTTGCTCCACAAGGTTGACGTAGTGAAAAAGGATTCAACTCAGTAAAATTGAAAAGACCATGAACACAAGGAACTGCATGAGCTGGTGACGAGTTTATATAACAAATTTAAACATCAAAGAGTGTTTTTCGTTTAAAAGCGTTGGTGGTACTTAGAGTCAAGTAGTTTGGTGGCCTTTGCAAAATCCATCTTAAAGAAAAATATTTCGGAAGCACTTTTGGACATTTTGAGTATTCAGCCTAAGAACTAAACTTCATTTCACTTGGCTTCCCCGTGTTTGCTAGCCATTTCAACCTTCCTCCTACTACTACTCTTGTTACCTATACGAATGGTCGTGGTGAGTGCATAGCTCAGTAAGTAAAATAGTGTGCTTTTCTCTCCATCCACTTTTTTTTCAGTTGAAATGCCATGACTAATGTCAAATATGGCCATATCATTTCCCTGACTACTGCTACTGATTAGATATCTCAGTCACTTTCGTATTCACTGTTCAATCTCATCACATACGTCACCACTAATGGCCACACAAGGAATACAAATTAGTTTTGTTGAGCAGATGTCATGTCAAACAGAAAATGAGCAGAAAGGGAAATCAGTATGAGCATAAAACGAAACGACTCTGCGGATCGAATCAGTTGTCATTTATCATCAAGCCGGAGAGCAAAGGGAAGGAGAGAGAGGTCGGTTAGTCGGTCGATCTTACTAACCCGCATTGTTCAACAGTTTGCAACTTTATGAATATGTATTTTTAACCAGGAGTGAGATGGACATGTTCTTAAAATTTTGCTTGATTACGTGCGTGCTACTGAAGTAATGGAACTTGTTGAAAAGTTGCAAAAGTTTATATACTTTTCGGTTTCATCGAACTTGTTGACAGGAGCATGTTAGCAAAAACTGATTCGACAGATCTAGAATATATGACTGCCAACTACAACTACTACTTCCCAAACAGGCTTGGGCTCTTTCAGTGTCAAATAAAATGAAACTAGTTAGGAACAGTCATCCATACTAATTATTTAAGATTTAATTAATGTCCCTTAAAGTTTACTTTCTATTCCTAATTTGCATGCTTTCCATCTACAGTAATTAGAAAAAAGCAAATAGTAATTAATGTTATTTTACAGGATTCATTTCAAAGGTTTTAGCACGCTTTGAACATGTTATTCAAGTTACCCCAATTTTCTATAAGGAAAGGACGTGTTAAATAACTATGGACAATAACTAAAAATATATAGGTTTCTTGTCATTTGTATTAATTCAATTGGGACAATTGAATTGTCTGTAAAAATGAGAAACATTTTGCCATGGGAAGATTGCAAATTACTTCAGAAAGATCATGGAGCCATG
The DNA here is from genome assembly GCA_036850725.1 of Orchesella villosa. Taxonomy (NCBI): domain Eukaryota; kingdom Metazoa; phylum Arthropoda; class Collembola; order Entomobryomorpha; family Orchesellidae; genus Orchesella; species Orchesella villosa. The sequence goes on from JAANSM010001763.1 coordinate 14,357, forward strand.
AGAAGTGCTGTAAGTAATGAATCGTTGCCTTCGATATTTGCAAAAAGACTTCTTTTCAATGTTGCTGCATCACTGCAGTTCTTTGTATATTGAAAATGAAATACTTCTATGAGCATACTTTCACCTGCTGACACATTCCGGAGTAATCACTTGGATAAATGAACCATGTAAAATTGAATGACTCCTCTGAAAATTCGGAGTTGCCTTTAGTCTTCCGCGTTAAATTGTAATCTGGTATGAACAAGGAAAGACTTTATTATGAATGGATGAAATGAGTTGAAAATTTTCGTTCAATTATCAAGAAATTACAAGTCAGTGTTCACATCTTCATGAACAGTGAACTGGATTGGCTTCCTTCGTAGGATGTTTAATACTGGTTTCAATTACGCTTTTTAATATAAGCTGTTTATGTATTCAATTGAAAAGCTACTACATTCGTTCCAGTCTCTCAATATTGTTTATAATTTCTCTTTCACAGATGCATAGAGGAGCAATATGGGCAATGACGGGATGCATAATCAGTCTCGTGGCAATTCTTCAAGCAGCAAATGCCATTCCCTTCTACCCCTCTGTCTACACAAATGCAAGGTAAAATGTTATAAAAATAAACGTGTGAGATTGCCTACAAAATACATGAAGTTTCTCACCTTTGAAGTTTTTCTTAATTTCGGATTTTTTAACTACGTCTTCAAACTTTCTGTGGTATTTAGGCGTCTCACAATTAGTACAGTTCCTACTTACAATGTACTTGTCAAACAGAAAGAAACACTGCATGAAATTTAATGCCCACTTTCTTTTAGTTCAAATAGGCTTTAATTATAGGATTGCTACCATCCTTTTTCATTCCTTTGATACATTTTAGGATCCAAACATTTGCTTGACTCATCAACACTAAATGAGCTGTGCAGTATATAATTTAAACAAGTACATAAATACATATATTCAGTCAGTTTCCTGGAATTTCCGCTATTACAAGTATTTCTTGTGGGCTGTAAGAAAACCTTCTCAGACATTATTCAGATTTCAGATATCAAACACAACAAACGGTTGCAATTTCAAGCCTAAAACATGCGGTGGTACAGTCAGTTTCTTGTATTTAGTTTTATGCTTGACTCAACCTCTTTCATCTTAACTGGTACACAGCCTTGAATCTTAAGACTGGAAACAAGTTAATCATTTTCGTAAATTGAATCTCTATTCTGATTTTCTCACTTTCGGGTTTACGCCTGACATAAAGCATTATAGAAAGAAAGCTTTCCAGATTTCACTCATGTTATAAACCGATTTTCTAATTTAACACGACGACATGCCAAAACACAAACAAGAACAAGATACACTTTCGCCTCAACTAACTCACACAAATCAGAAGCGTGTTTGTATTTACTCGAAGGATTTAGTAGAAGCAAGATTCACTTAGGTAGACGTTGACTGGACGAAGCGGATGTCGCACTTCCCGCATGCAAAACTCTTGTAGTAAATCCAAAAACCAACATGCTTTGCGAGTGTGTAATGGCTACTTAATCTGTAACTTTCGTAGCGTGTCACGCGAATTAAAGTGTCACATGGTGAGAGCTACGCTACTGTTTAGCCCTCTAAATAAAAAGCCAATTCAAGCCTCCTCCCAAAACCTCTTGTCTTCGATTGGCAACGCTTACTTAAAGTAAGACGCACAAGGTCCATATAAATTTGTATTCTGCATGGGAAACACAAACAATTTATGTTGTATTCCTTAGAGCTACTTTATTCAGGAAATTAATCCTTGAAATGAATACCAACAACAGTTTTATAACTACATTCCGATTCAGACATAGAATTCCTTTGGATAGAAACGGCATTTTATGCTTATACCTATTGCCGAGTGGAAGTATAAAGAGTGGGCCAAGTTCAATGTACACCACTAGGGTAAACATGGAACATGATTTGATAACGTGTACAATGTACACGGAGAGTCGTGTATAATATGAATTGAAATAAGAAATAACTATAGGGACAAAGTTATTCAAACGTTGCCCCCACCATCATATTTCATGTATGCACTCACCCAAATGTCAGGTAGAGAGTTATTCTCTATATGCCTTGTTGTAGTACTCAGTAACTTCATTGTTTCCTGATACACTACGTTCGAAAACTGTAAATAAATAGAATCTAAAGCTGGCATTTAAAATTATAGAAAAGTATACGTCATGTTTATACGAAACGAAGTCAACTCTTTATTCTATCCGTACCCCTATTTATATACGTATTTACAAGAGGGCTCGTTTTCGCACTGCTTTCTCTTCAGCTCAAAATCAAGACAGCTCACTTACAAAGCCCAGATCTTATTTCATTTACCTCCAAGAAAAAATCTGTTTCCTAACATGGCTCAATCTTCTCTCACTTACTTTTCCTATTTCTCAGTTTCCCTCTCTTTCCTTAAACGTAAGTATTGTCATCATTACTTGGCATTACTACCAGAACTAGAAAACAGAGGTATAAGTAAACAAAAGTGAAAGCCGATAGGGACAGAAAAACTCCTGAAATGCTCTTATGCAGTTCCGCTCGCTACCAGGCTGACGAATTGGACACAAAAATAAATGTACAGGAGTGGTACAGTGCATAGTAGTGGTGATTCAGCGACATGTGTGTGAGAAGTAGATGGCTGTTTTTTTGTCTTAAAGCATGTTGGACTTATAAACTGGCTTGTAATACTAAAAACAATGAGCTGATAATATAATCTATTGATGTTTAAAGCCATGAAAGACTGAGAAAAAGGGAAAACCGGTAGGCAGGGGCAAGAGCATCCTCCACAAAAGCTAGCAGCATTGTAGAATAGAGTAGAATGGATGCAAAA
>JAANSM010001764.1:0-17178 GCA_036850725.1 Orchesella villosa
CAGTCATATCCTTGGCGTCGTCTCAAATTCATTTTCTTTCCAACACAACAACTTCACAGTACTAGTTCCGTGCTAAGTTGTAAGTATTATCATCTTCTTGATAGATGAAATGTAACAGTGGAGCTGTATTAACCTTCAGGGCTTCGTAAAACACACGGTCTAAGCCATTATGGCAATATTATTATATTTGAAACTGCCTACTATTTCAGCAATGATTGACTACTCATCGTTAGTCAGTTTTCATACAGTTGAACCCGAAACACATACAACGACTTAAGGAATCATATGTTAATGAGCAAGAATACAATCAAGCTAAATCGAGAACTTCCTTTATTTAGTCATCATCACACTTTGATATACAGTTTTGTAGCGTACCAATGTACCATGAAAATAATGCGCATCGCATAGCCATCATAGTCGTCATCTGTCAATCGCAAACGATTCGTACAAAAATACTATTACAATATATAATACATGTTCGTTTCGTAACGTAAGTACTTCAACTAAGTTTAACTAGTCGTTCTGAGCCATTAACTTATTTGTATGATTACTGTATGGAAAAGCAACCGAATCTATAAAACCGAAACGTAAAATGAAATGATGCATGCATGAGGTGAATTTTAATACGTACGCCGGTACGCCCTTGTACATCATGATCAACATTCATGATGAACTTCCATACGTCCTAAAACTTAAGCCTACTACTTCTTTGTACATTCGAATTAAATGCACTGCTCATTAACTTGATTGTAATCGCCATAATCGCACGTGAACGACAGACGGTTAGAACGATGATAGTACGTATTAAGTATGTATTGTATTGTATTTGTATTAAACAATAATATTTGTGCATATTATGATGATACGCTTTACCTTTGATTCTGATGACATTGAAACGTGTCATATAATCATAGTTCTTTTAGTTAAAGCTTTTATGTGCTGATTTGCTTTCTAGCACCACTTACTACTTACTATACTCATATCCTTAAAATAAAAAAAGGCCAAGTCATTAAAAACTTCATTCAGCTCACTTAGTACGTCTTAATCTCAAGAAATAATCAATGCAACTAGACTAAAAGTTGAAAGTTTCACATCAAACCAAAAGGTGTGGGGACAAATGATACAAACCGAGAAACTACTATTGATAACATAAAGTTTGCGCACTGCGCAAACAATATTGGTTCCAATTTTTAAGTCTTCCATACCAGACATAGACATAAATGTCAGAATCGCACTAATCGCTACCAATCACACTCATCCGAATATATCCACTAAAACGACAGGGCCATGGGCTAAATAAAAAAAACATGCACATGACACGGGGAATTAGTACGTCCATGCACACAACGAAAACAAAGTACTTCTACTTACTCTACTCAATTGTATATTACGTGTATTATATTACTGAAACTGTCAATTGTGAAAGTTTGTCTTCCTTTCACCTTATTTTCACCTACCGATGTGATAGTTGTAGAAGCAGAATATGAGACATCTGAACAGATTATAATGCAACTTATGAAATAATTGGTTTGAAATAACAATAATAAAATAATAATTGAGAAATAAATTACTTCAAATATTGGAACAAAAAATTATACCATAATAGGGTGAACATAAATGAGCATACCTAAATCACTTTGCCGAAGATGCATGAACTCCGTGGCTTCAGCCAGAAATTCTTCAAAGTTTCTGGCTTCCGTTTTGAATACTATGAAAGGACAGCTTGATAGACACGTTCGTAGAAACAATATAGTTTCTATACTATCACACAAATTTTTCCGAAGGTAGCTACGAGTACACTACACCATATAAAAAAGTTAGCGTGTCACACGGAAGGAAACATTTTTATCGGTCTGACTGAATCTGACTAAAGTTTTATGACTGTTTCATATAAACAGCAGTCTCGCTGAGGGTAAACATTCCGAACCGTCACAAGTAGACTTGTAGTAGACTAGTAGACCTAACTTAGTAACTTATCTTAATTTCACCAGAGCGTGCGTACCGAAGACGATCGTAGATAGATATATTTCTAATCACGTATAGTAAACATTTACAAAAGCTAATATCGCAGATATACTTGTCTTGAGAAAATACATTTTACTTTAATAGCCATCAGTATTAAAAATCAAACTGACGCCTTTATTAATAAAAATAAATCTGGCTGCATTCAAAGGTCCATAAAATGCACAGATAAAAATGGAGGATGGAGAAGGAGATTTTCAATTCTCAGAATGAATCACCTTTCCAAAGATGAACTTGTGTAAACTGTGTAATGCAATGGCAATAACAGTGCACATATAACCGGAATGGTAAGTTGCATCTGTGGATAGACTGCAGTCGTGCACTGTTTTCGCTCCCAGAGAGAAAATGCACTGATTCATACATAATACATATATGCATAAAAACGTCCTACTCCGGAAAACAACAGTGACATGTATTTCAACATAATTTCAAACCGTAGAAAGTTCTTTATACATTACATGAAGCAAGGAGTAACAGAAAAAATACTAAAATCTTGTTAGTAGCATGTATGAACGATGAGCACAGTAAGTACAAGCAGGGCATTTTGGCACAATAGCAAAACGTTGGGAATGTTACCAAGTTAAATTCCTTGGAGGCAATATCCGCAAAGTCTTACTCCGCTCTGTAAAGAGGATCTCGAGCTAAAGCCGAAAGTCCTTCAGCATAACCTAGTCTGCCCGTCGTAAGGGCAATATTCCATCTTGAATCTGTTCAGCACACGTATTGCATGAATATATATAGAATATAACATTTGTGGGTGAAAGTATACAAAAACCACGAAGTCACTGCAGTGTACAGGAGTTGTTTCCCTTCATATACAGAAGCCAAGAAAACGCTTTGTCATGAAAATGTGTGAAACAGAATCTTAAGTCGCATTTTATACTACATCAAAAGCAGCTAGCTATCTGATTTTTGCAAATAACGCCGTATATGATTTCATGCTTCAAACCCTAACATCAAAAAAGTATATATGGAATTAGAATCCAAATCCAAAGCATACAGACATAATACATGCATTTACATCTTCAAAGGAAAAGTTGCTTTGCGTAACCCACAAAACATGGTGTGAGTGAGCTGAGTGCTAATACATACATGCATACTTATTATAGTTTTTAGTTTTTATGCAGTTGCAGTACGTACTATTTTGACGTTATATACAATGAATTGTTGTAGGGGAGTTCAGAACAAATACGTTGAAACACGAGTAAATACAGCTCGCTACAATGAAAAATAATAATTATATTTTCACGGTAATGCTTTGTCACGACATTACGTGCAGGGAAATTGTCAAAGAAAATAGACCCCTGAATCTGTTTCTTAATTTCCATCCATAATCCATTGCTTCCTTCATCCTTATCCTCACTTTCTCCAATTATGCCAACCCGCAGNCTGAATCTGTTTCTTAATTTCCATCCATAATCCATTGCTTCCTTCATCCTTATCCTCACTTTCTCCAATTATGCCAACCCGCAGTTTGGGTTCTATTTCTTATTTCATCAATGTTATTCGGCCGCGTTGGTTGTATCTTGCATTTTTCTATTTTGGTTAACTAGGTCAAGGAATTTCGAATTGAAAACTGACATTTTTTACATATCCAAAACTTTTCACCTTTTTAAAGGCTGAAAATGAATTACGAATTACTAATAAAAAATCCATTTGATAGAAAGTCGTTGTTACATAAACGGAAGGAGGGTAAAGAAAAGAGCGACTAAAGTTATTCTTTCCCATAGATTAAGTATACACACAAAGCTCGATATTCTCAGGGTTGCTTTCATTTAATTGGTGATATTATATGACTTTCTACTTCAGTTTGTGAATTCAGACCTACCCAACCTTTCTTCAGCTTATACATAAACCCTAAAGACGCCGAATATTGTACATATTTATGCAGCCTCACCACGACACGACTTTCTCCAAACCAATGTATGCACGTTCTATAGCTCATGGGCAATTAAAATCAAAGGGACACAGGAGAGGTACATGTCATCAAATGTTACGTTTGCGTTACTGGTTCCACTATCTATCCGTACGAAAGAGAACTTCCTGTTGCCTGTTTGTTTACTCTCTTGTGCTAAAACCCGATGCGTCTACGCTAAATCTATGTACCTAGTACATACTTACCTACTTGAGTTGAAGATAACACGAGAGGAAATAACAATTATCATATCGATGTTTGAGCTGGCTGGACACCGGAGGTTCTTATAAAGGCGACTGTACTACAATTCCTCCATTCCATTATTTTTATTTGCCTTTAAATACTAATCAACATTTATATTTATCTAACTAACGGTCTCGTTCTGAATTTACTTAGGTTTAGATTTGGTTGAAACCGTTTACTCAACACAATATTATGAAGATTTGATGATATGATAACTAATTCAAGATGTAAAATGTTTATACAACAGGGCTATTATTATTCTTGATGCTTGCTTACTCATAATATTTTTACACGTATAATACGTAAAAATAATTTAATCAAATTCGCCTTGGCTGTTCCTTACCTTTGTTTTCCGATTCCGTCAAATGTCTAAGCCCGAAGGCAAACGTTTTTGACTCCTTCATGCTTCCAGTCTCAGCCCTGGAAACACGCAAATCATGACCATCCTTGGTAGCACTGCATTTGGCACTTGGACTACTTTCATCACTTCCCGGATCATCCTTGGAACGACCATCGTCCCCATACTTTTCTGCGAAAGAGCACTCCGCCACTGACGATGACCTCCAACTCGAACGTTTCAACGGGATAAAGTCAGGCGGTACAGAAGACATTCCATGGCTGTGATTATGGTCCTTCAAACTTGTCAGCAAGTTTTCATGAAATTCGGTAGATGAAACTGATGACGCTGATGATGAGGTTTGGTGATTTTGAGAAGATGAGCTGAATTCAGCGTCACCGTCGGCCATTGCCAGTGGAGCCACAGAATACGTGTACCTCACAATAACTTGATATCACTTGATCATAAAAAGTTCTGTTTAGTTATTTTTGTTTTCCCTTGCATTAATAAACAATACACACCACTCGTTATAGCATTATTTAATTATGATTAGGTAGGTACTACTTTCTTTGGAACCCTTCTTATTGCTACATCATAAGCACTGGACTGCTATTATACTGGCAGTGCAGTGGTGCTCAAATGCCTTTTAAGCAAATATTTCCAAATATATAATATACTTAATAGGGTTAATAAACCATTCTTATCAGCCTTGTAATGTCAGGAATAAATATTGTGTTGTATTGTTATTATTGTTGGTGTTATACATCAACTCAGTATTTCCAGTACTACCATTTATAGGGAAAGTAAATACTGCCATTCTAATAAAGTTGCTCAGCTACTTTATAAACTGAAATTTACTACAGCAAAGGCACAGTTTACGGCTGACATTAAAAACATTACATTAATACAAGCACAACTTCAACTACCATCTAATCATAGTGAATGAGATCCAAATGAACAACACAACGTACTCGATATTTAGGAAAACACATTGACAAGACAAAATATTAACTAATATTAGAAGTTGTTTCCCGTAATCAATACTAGCCCGGAAGTTGCATTATATTTGTTCTAGTATCTAGCAATCACACAACTAAAATTATGAACTATATTAAGCACTCAATTTGTTTGTCTTCAAACATTTTGTGTGTAACCCCTACCACAGTTAATTTCAATAAGTTTTCAGTTATCAGTTAACGACTCCACGAATGATACATGATGAAGCTCAATTCACTCGCATATCCTTCACAGAAAACAGGACATTTTGACTTATTTGGATATGACGTCAGACGTGCGATGAGGATAACTGAAGGTTTACGGTGTACTGTTCTTAGTTGTTAGTGTGTCATGTGTTGGAGAGAGGATTGCCGATTACCCCAACCGGAGCAACTGTTTCCTGTTTCCTGACAAATTGCAATCAGGTTTTAGCTAACAGCTAAAGTGAATCTTACATGCTGCTTAACCCCATGAAATCTGAAATATGGAATAAAAGATTTGTTATTAGAATGTTGAGTGTGAAGTTGTTTCCAATCTAAATGATCAATGAGGAAGTTCACAACCTCTAATCACGAATGACTAATGGTAAATGTATCAAAATGTCATAAACATGGCCTAAATGCCGAATAAATCTCTTCAAAATTTGCATTTCCTTAAAATGTAAAACGCTTACAGTTTAAAACTAGTAAACCCAACAAGTTTAATCTACATTTAAATGTTTGTATTTTGTATTCAGTGTTCAGTATTTCTGAAAGAAAACTGATCCTATTATATATCTTTGTTCTTACATAAATTTCCATTGATGAAACCAACACCAATCAAAATTTATTTTTACCTCAAAACGATAAGTAGCTCGAAGTTATGAGAAGTGCGAATTAAAACAACCGTTGACTTATTTCCTTGTTTTAGATTAGACAGAACTTTTTAGCAAACACTTTAAATGTCAATACACATTTGTATGTTGATAAGCACATCCTTCGATCATCATAACACACCGATTTTATTGCTCAATCATGGATCATATAAAGAATAGTATAGCCAATAGTAGTTGGTACTTAATCAACTAAAACGTGATGATGAATATGTGTTTACAGAATTATTGCTTGCTTTTGATACAAAAAGTAAACGAACGTGTAGTATGGATTGAGGAAACTGAATGAATGTAATATCGATATCAGATCACGTATTTGTATTCGGTATGTTACAAATTTGTTTGCATTTTACTCTACATTTATAACATAATATCCAGTCCAAAAAAAGTTTTCCCGAAACCTTCCATTCCACTGTCCACTACACTTATGACTTCTTGTTATTATGACTTTATTCTTATGAGTTATTATGACTTATGCCGTCTCCTTCATCTATAATACACATGGAAGATATCGCATATCGCTTATATATCCTTGTGCTTTTGTTAAAAATGTCGTACTATAGAAAAGCAATAGAAAGAGACGTAACATTGTGTATCTATCTGGATGTTCTGGATGTGTACTCTATAGATATATTCCCATAAACTGCATGTCCCTATTTTAGTTTTGGAACTTTTGGTACATCATCCTCTTCTACTCAATCTCTTTTGCAGGTACCTACCTAGTGGTTCCATTGCTAAAATATTTCAGTTTTATTGGCAGGATACCAATTAGATTCTTTATGCGACGGATCTAAAATTTAGCATTGAGTATAACATTCTCGCATCCATTCGCATATTTATATCACAGGTTGCATCTACAACTACCAATAAAATCATATTTAAAACTGTACTGTATTAGATGTGTGCATTACTTTACTCCGATTGTTTTGCGAATGAGCTTATATGTTGTATGTGTTGTATATATAACATACTGATATCTCGCATAACACCTCAGTCATATCAAGTATAAAATGATACAATATGTATGAAATCATATCAGTATCACATCCATATATAGTACAACTACTCACTGTTAATGTTACTTCTATAGCACATCAAGTAACAGTACATGATCATCATCTGATTTTCATCTTCATCTCTTCCAACATTATCATTATTCCATCCTCCTTTTCCCTATCCTGCAAAAGTCATAAGACATTAAGTGACGTATAAAAAGCATGCAAATGTAAAGTGCATCTGATCTGCAGATGATTATGACATGACTGCTGCTACTCCATACGAGTACGTGTAACGAGTAGTAGTACTGCCACCATATACATTTCCATTGGGTTAACGTTCACGTTCAGGATACTTATATCATGACTTAGGGAGCTCCTTTTCTTTTCATCGTTCTTCCATCGTTCCTTCTTATAACTTTGCGAAGTAGGAAGGAAAAGGAGCATCAATATCTATGGTGCTTTAGAAGAATGAAAAAGTTTACAAACATAAGGATGGCATACTTAGGTACATGTATTGTATTTATTTAAACATTAGAATAAGAACAGGACGAAGAATTTGAACCACTTCGCTTCATATACGCAACGCAGTACATATAAGGGTTGGTTGAACTTAAAAATGCATGACACATGATGTGAGTGAATAAAAGTACAACACGTACAATGTAATGTACAAAGTACAACCTATATTTGTTCTTCCTTCTTCGTCTCGTATTATTCGTGTACTATTCAACTGCTTCTTCTAATCTTAACTATTATATACGCTGAGCGAATACGAGAATATAGATGGACTAGTACTATGGGTGCCTGTGGAAACTAGGATGGATGAGTTGTACACAATTCACTTGTCATTTGTGGCCTACCACTATTCACATGCAATAGTCTGACCCGACTTGTAGTTCCTGAAGCATGAGTATAAGTCTGGTGGACTATAAGTAGATCTGAATGCATATTATGTGTACTTTTGCATGTGTAGTAGAAAGGTACACTTGTACACTAGAAAACCTCAACCATCAATGTTCGGAGTTCAGCAGGATATGAAAAGTGTGAATGGTCTGGTCTGGTTGGTGCTATACTGGTCCTCAGCCCTAGGTCTGTGTTTCATAATGATTTCATGTTCCATACACCATGTAGCGAATCAACAGAAATGGCAGAGCAGGGGCAAAGTGGTGAAGGCAGTGGTCACAAGGAGATTACTTCCGGCAAGTAAGTACCAACTGCTTATGAAAGGAAATAGGAAAATGGTGATTATTGGTTAAGCATCGATTTTAGTAAATAAGTCATTCATAAATCGCGAACGTTCATTATCATCCCTACATTCGTTGACGTATTATAATATAAGGGCTGCATTCGATCCGAATCGAAACCGAAGTATGGATATTTTTAGTTCCATTTCATATAGTGACGTTATGTTGGATGAAAATTGCTTTATTTCATTACTCCTATTTATGCCTTTTTCATATTTATAAAGCTGAGAAAGATAGACAGTATTTAATGTTGAAGATACACCAAAAGTCTCCCTACACAATACCACTCTCTTGAAACAGTAATTCCATAAAAATACAAGGGTATGTTATACAAAGTCGTCATCAAGATATTTAGATTATATTTAGGTTAAAAATGCTATCTTTTAGTGTTTTTCATTTTCATTGACAGAGTTTCAGTTCAGCTTGATGAGCATACATGACACATAGAAACAAATGCACTGGCATTCTGACACCTATGTCAGGTGTGAAGATTTACACTTCTGACATTCGAAGAAGGGAATTTTAATTATCAATTTGAGAGCTTGTTTCACAGCTCTCAAATTCAGTATGAAAATTCGGCATGCATAGTGAAAGTGAAGATAAGTCTTCATTTTAATTTAACTGTATCATCCTTATTGAAAGCAAATAGCTATATGTTTATCGTAGAATTTAATTGGCTTGAAAGACCTAACATGCAATAAGACAAACAAAACCAAAATAATGCTTTCACAAAGAAATTATCCACCTAACTTTCTGCACATGGGTCGCGTAGTGGCAAATGAAGCAAGTTACATATAATCTTTATAATTTGCTGTGCTAAAGATGATAAGTCATGTCGTACAGTATTTTAAGGTTGGTGGGTAGTGGGAGAGGAATACTCCGATTTTCGAGTATTTTGTGCTTGTATTATTCGCAATTGCAGTTTATGATATTAGAGCTTTCTGAGCGAGAAATCATGTACATCATGTAACCTTTATACCCTATTTCATATTTTGTTTTGTAAGGATGATTCCATTCTTTTTACATCATACATCATATTATTATCATCATACTTTATGGTTCCGTAATTAAATTAAACTATCCTTTCCGAATTCGAAAGTTGAATAAAATGTCGTCAATAAGACAGTGGCAGTAGACAAGGACACAATGTGAATAGAAACTTATTTGTTAGGAGAAATACTCTGCAGCTGCAGATTTACATACATACACCGGACCAAACTGAGACGGTGCTGATTGTATACAAAGATATTTTCTATGGTGGAAGGGAAATAGTGCGCGTTATGCTCCAACTTAATTTATTCACATCTAGTGTGTTTTTGTTGTATATGCCAAAATTTTGGGTATACAGTAAAATCACTTTCGGTTCATAGTTCATACCTTTCACTCACAAACTCAATGTTGAATGTGATCCGATTTAATGTATTTTAGATTCAAGTGCTTTGAGCTATAATATATGGCCGAACGAAGATTGGTTATGGGTAGAACTCAGGAAGTGTTAAATATTAAAAACATCGTTATATAATAAGTTAAGTGTTTTGAGATAGTGAATGTTATACTTTTAATACAGTAGCTTTCAAGTTACAAGTTAGGATTATAAATCTATTATAGTTTATTAGAAATTCTTTGGCTGTTGGTTGTTATTTTTGTGAATAAGACTACAGTAGTCACTTCGTTGGAAGTACAACATTATGCTTACCTCCTTCCTACCGACAAGCGCAACCGACGTGACACCGAACTTGAAAGTTGGATGTCTGAATTATGAATTAGTGATTAGTAGCTGAATGAACAGCCAAGAACAGCCTACACTCAAGGTTGAAAGTAAATGTAATCGCCACTTTTAAGGTGACTCCTTTTCATTGTCCTGCGTCGACTACGTCGACCTTCAAAACAACGTTATGGGATCTGCGGCAGTTGATAATCCTATCACATTTAAGAATAAATTCGATGTAACGCCGGAGGATGCTCGACCTTACAAGTTATGAGTATTTATTTCATTGTTTCCTAATTTTTTATTTTGTCAATTATTTTTTGCTTACGTACAATAACCGATAACATACACAAAATGCTTTATGTTTTATGTATAGACATTAGAGTTTTAATGTTTAATGTGTTTTTTTATTTTTTGAAAGCACGATGCATCAGGTGATCCACCTGGAAGGAATTAGTTTGCAAAGGAAAAACATTATCGTAAGAATATGCCCGACCGGGTTTTTTAAGATGCTCTAAATTTGGTCTTTCATCTTTGTACTTGTTGAGAATTTGATGTGATTAATTTGATTAATGTTTGAAACAGGGATTGGTAGAGCTTACGTTAGTGGCCAGACGACCGAGGCTGAGGATTGTGAAAATCAGTTGCAAACAATGCAAAATATATAAAGTCACCATCAATAAGACGGAAACTGAGTTCAGCTACTATGACCCTGCCATTGAAAATAACTGAAACCGAGCATCCCAACAATCAGTATAGCCTGGATCAGTTTGCAGTACATCATAGGAATGCCGTTCTTGAATGTGACCCAGATGCAGGGGGAGGTATGAGTTTTGATTTTGATTACGGGCCTATTTGCATTTCAGATTTTGTTAGTGACCATTAAAGCAAATAATGTTTGAAACAGGTGAAATTGTTATACGAATTCCTCCGGAGCTCAGTCATATTATTGATGAAGGACGTCGATTTACTGTTACAATGGAGTATTCACTGGAACACCCGCAAAGTGGGATGCACTTTTTTGTACCGGATGATCCTAGCGGCCAAGAGGTATAAATTACAAGTTCTATGTATCATAATAATAAAAATTATGTCTTAAGTCTAACACGCACATCTCTTAACATGTAGAGAGCTCATATGTTTACAACAAGGCATGAAAATAGCTCCAGGCTTTGGTTCCCTTGCATCGATTCTTATTCTGAAGTTTGCACTTGGGATTTAGAGTTTAAAGTGGAAGAAAATTTGGTAGCCATTTCTTGTGGTGATCTTGTGGAAACTGTACAGGATACTGGAAGAATGAAAACATACCATTATTTTGTAAGCACTCCAACTGCAGCCCCTAATATTGGACTAGCTGTTGGACCATTTGAAATTTACGTTGACCCCAACATGCACGAAGTGGTTCACTTCTGTTTACCTGGTTTGATGAACCTTCTTAGATGGACATCAAGATTTACACACGAGGTAAATATTTAAGCATACTGAAGATGTTTGTGGAATGTCTTCCTATAGTATTTAACCATTTTAACCTTAATGCGTTTATTAAACAGATTTTCGAATATTATGAAGATCTACTTGCAACCAGATTTCCATATTCCAGTTTTAAAACCGTTTATGTGCATGAAGCATCTGAGGAAATGACCTCCTACTCATCTATGTGTATTTTGGAGTAAGCTGTGAATAAATATTAAGGATGTTTTAAATTATCCATCAATTTCTAGTTAACCTTAAAATTGTGTTATGTTCATTAGTACAAACCTACTCCATACATCTGCTATAATTGACCAGACTTATATCACACGGCGATTTACAGCCCTTTCATTAGCAGAACAATTTTATTCGTGCTACATTTCTATGCAGCATACGTCAGATGCCTGGCTCTCTAAAGGAATATCGAATTATTTGTGTGGTCTCTACCTGAAAAAGTTCTTTGGAAATAACGAATACAGACATTGGATACATTCCGTAAGAAACAACAATAATCGATGAGCACTTGATACGTTTCAGGCTTTCGTACAAATCCAGTTATTGTAGACTGCTTATAAGCTCTAGTGTTGTTTAATTTTAAATAGGAACTTCAAGAAGTTATCAAATTCGAACAGCAATACGGTGGTGTGATTTTAGACCCTAGTTTACTGGATAAGTCGTCTACATCTGGTACTACAGGAATTGGAAACCTCTGCAGCAATAGTAACAACTCGCTTCAGCAAGCTCCTCGTCCAAGTCATGTACAAGCCGACTGAATCACTTTATCGTATAGTTTTGTGTTGTGATGATTTATTTTTACTCAATTACTTTTGTTATAGGTTTCTGCTGAAGGTGGTGACGGTGATTTTTACTTCTCGTTGGTGAATCCTCAAACTATATCACCGTTGTATTTAAAAATCATGGCGAAGTAGGCTCATCTTACTATTCGAATGTTGGAACATAGAATCGGTAGCCAGTTGCTCTTACAGGTTAAAATGAACATTAACTGACTCATAGATACGCAGTGAATGGGCTTATCACGTTTATATAATCTTAAAATACTGTTCTAAAATGTTGATTGTGTTTTTTGTAGGTCTTAAATAAACAACTTTCTCTGGCTTCTATTTATATAAGTCAAACTAATGAGTCAGGAAATCGAATCGTGTCTGCGCAGCCAATCAACCCGAACCCACCTGGAACCCAAAGTGGACAGACTGGTACGAATTTATTAATGACAACGGAATCCGACGAAACATTTTTCGATTCGACATTATATATTGATATTTAGGAAATTTTTATGTATTAATTGCATATTTTTACCCTTATAGCCCCTGGAGCTAATCCAACGAGTCCCATGCTAATAAGTACAGCATCTTTTACTCGAGCCATATTTACAGTAACAGGAAAAGACATGACTGTATTCATGGACCAATGGGTTAGACAGGGAGGGCATGTTCGATTTCATATGTCGTTTATATTCAATCGAAAACGGTAATACCCCACAGGTTGTGTTCGTTTTACTTTTATTTCGGTCTTTTTCCACATTTGAAGCGGTTTAAGCTGTTCATCACATTTACTATTGACAAATTAAACATTAGATAGAAAGATTTGTTAAATTCATTTTCTTTGTAGTAATACTGTGGAGTTGGAGCTAAAACAGGAATGCTTGCAGCAACTTGGAGTACGAAAATATGTTGGACCATTAACAGTTGCTCTACAAGAATTGGATGGAACCTTCAAACATGTTTTACAAATCGAAGGAACTCAGGCCAAAGCTGACATAGTTTGCCATTCCAAAAGTAGGCGTCAGAAAAAGAAGAAAATTCCTTTGTGTACTGGAGAAGAAGTGGACATGGACTTAAGTTCCATGGAGTAAGACCATTATGATTTAAAACAATTAATTAGATCATATTACCAAGTATGATTGATGGTGGTATACAAATGTAAATGTTCACTATGTAATATAGTGCGGATTCGCCTGTACTTTGGATCCGCCTTGACCCCGAAATGACTCTCATAAGGGCAGTGGATACCAGGCAGCCAGACTTCCAATGGCAGTATCAACTTCGCCATGAAAGGGATGTCACTGCACAAGTTGAAGCAATCGGGGCACTGGAAGCGTAAGACTAAAAATCTTTCTTGTAGGCGATTTAGATGTGTGAAAATGAGATGTTTCAATTTTTGTCTGTTCAGATATCCAAATCAGCAAAGCAGAATGGCATTAACTGACTTGATTGAAAATGAACAAGCATTTTACAAAGTTAGATGCGAAGCTTGCTCATGTTTGACCAAAGTAAGACAATACTTGAAAATATGCTGATGTATTGTTCCAGTTATAACTTAATTTGCTACGATATTCTTTTGAAAATAGATAGCCAACTTGATGGTATCAAGTTGGACAGGGCCTCCTGCCATGCTTGGAATTTTTAGGAAGCTGTTTGGTTCATTTTCTTGTCCCCAGATTGTTAAACAAAATGATTTCTCAAACCTTCAGCACTACTTTTTATTGAAGGTAAAGTTAAGTGCTTATACTATGCACACTTGTTCGGAAAAATCATGTACACTGTGTCGGAATGACTGATGATGATGTTATAGAATGATGTAGTGTCTTATCTGTACATACTGTTTCAGACTATACCGGTTGCAATGGCTTCGTTAAGAAATGTTCACGGAATTTGTCCATCCGAAGTCCATAAATTCTTAATCGATCTCTTTAAATATAATGACAATTCGAGGAACAGATTTTCTGACAATTACTATCGGGCCGCTCTCGTAGCTTCATTAGGAAATACTGTAACGCCCGTTGTTTCCTTGCTTCAACCTGGGTAAGCAGACACGTTTCTATCATGTTATTAAAATATCATTATTGTCTGCTATTTATCTAATAATTCCTAATTCTTAGGAGTGATATTACTGCTGAGTCGCTATCTTCTGACACCCGAATTATTATGGAAGAAATATCTCGTTGTCTAAATCTAGAGAAAATGCTCCAGTGTTATAAGTTCACAGTTACTGTTGAATGTTTAAAAGCACTGAGAAAATTGCAGAAGTTTGGGCATTTGCCGAACCACGTTGAGCTTTTTAAGGACTATGCATGCTATGGCCAATTTCATGGTATGAAAAAATAACTCTTTTGTTATAAGTTAGTAGCATGTACTTAATTAACATTCCATTCGCTTTCAAACCTTTTTTACATTTATAGATGTTCGTTTATCTGCCCTTGATGCTATAGTGGATTACACTAAAACCGATGGAAAACTTGAAGATGTTGAGTATCTTCTCGATATTATTGAGAATGATCCCAATCCCCGAATGCGACATGATCTTAGCAGACTTATTGTGCATTGTCTATCGGAAAAATCGGTTAGTTAACTGCGTGTACTACTACGCATCGAATCATTGCTATTTTCAGTAATGTTGTCTTTGTAATTTCTATAATGTAAATACTTATAATATTTGGTTACGTTTTCTAGGCTGATAGACGTAGTAAAACGAAGCTACCTTTCCATAACAAAGCAATTGCCTTGAGAATCTGGAAAAAAATGAAGTAATGCATATAACGCACATTTGTATATTCCTTGTTGGTTGCGGCTTGTTGAGACCTAATAATAAATAATGCTTGCTATTCCAGTTATGACCTAGCCATTGATGCTCGTTTGCGGTGTGACCTTGTAGACTTGTATTACACTCTATTTGGAACTAGAAAGCCAGTTTGTCTACTAGACGAATCCCAGCAGCATTTAGCTGATGAAATAACGTCCAGAAGAAAGTCTCCTTTAACTGTCCGGGAGGATGTTGATTTTAAGCCGGTAAATAATTATTAGTTAATACTGCGAAAGATGAATTAGTCATGCTTAAAAGAATTTGTTCGCTATATGATTACTGATTGTACTATTAAATGTACTATATATTAACAGGAAGTAGTCGAAGAGGTAGGTGAAGCTGAATTACCGAACATCGTTTCTGCCGGTGTACTATCATCCAAACATGAATCTATGGCATCTGATAACTCGGCTGAGCTACCTGACGCTCTCGATTCATCGTTACCTACGTCCTTTGAACCGGAAATGTTCAGAACTGAGAAAGAAATCGAAATTGAAAGCTCTGAGCGGGAAGTGAAGGCGAAGTTCCGAAGTGATACCAAATCGGTGGAATCCAAAGATGGTGAGGTGGAAGCCGGAGAGTCATCCTCACACAAGAAACATTCACATCATTCGCACCATCACAGCAAGGTATGGATAGTGATTTTAAACTAATAACTCAAACAAATTATTAAAACTACTTAGATAAATATTTAATGAAAAATTTGACAATTTACAGGCGAAAAAGAAGAAAGAAAAGAAGAAGAAGCACAAACACAAACATAAGCACAAGCATTCCCACGAGCATAAAAAGAAGGTGAAAGAGGAAACACTTAGTTCGGCAAGTTCTGGTAGTAATAGTCCAGCACAAACCTAACTTAACAAATAAGAATTCTGCACTTTATTTTAAATAATATTTAATATGTTTGTGAATAATAATAAGTAAATAAACGGTTACAGAAACTAGATTATTGTCGCTCTTGAGGTAAACTTTATGGGTAACCCAGCTCAGTACGTACAGTCAACATATAAGCAGTTAGTATTTTACATAACTCATGCTTTTTGGATGTTATGATGTGTGCATATTTTTCTTGAACTTACAAAAATGTTGACATAACCTCTTCTTGAATTGCACTGCCTTCCTACCGATTTCAATTCATGGAATATTTTTACGAACTCCTCACCCCAATGCTTTGTCACGTTAGGTTTATGTTTTTGAACACGTTCTTCTATCATCAGAGTTTGTAAATGTACTTCGTTTCAGTTACAAGTACATAAATTGAAAATCAACGATATACCATAAATCAGGTCAATGTATGGAAATGAACTGAATAATTCTTATCATGGTTCATGGATCTGCAGCTTGGAAATTACGCACATCATATTATTCATATTGGATTGTTTCATCGCAAGATCTGATGTTACCAGTTACCACTAACATCGAAGAAAAATATGAAAAATAACCAACCTCCAGCTACAGTCGCTTGCTACACCAATTTTTTGATGGTTACATCGTTTCCTTTTTATTTTGTAATATCAAATCAAATATATGTATCGACTGGTAGTGCAAAAATATTACTTCTAATATCTAACCAATTTTATCGTACCTTCAATGCTAGTTATCGTAGATACAAATGCTGAATGCAAGTTTCTTCAAATTTAATTTCCCAGTTTCAGCAGCATTTCGGACTGTCACATTCCTTCGTACATTTGTAAGAGATCTGGTTTTAAGGGTCTGCATCATTTAGAAGCATTTCCTGTCGGTTTTTGATGTTTTGAATAGCAAAAGTATTTTT
>JAANSM010001765.1:0-17177 GCA_036850725.1 Orchesella villosa
TCATTGCAATGTCATCGCATTTAATGACATTTTCACATTTTTACTTACGTAATTTTCCAAGGTACACTATATGTACATACTTTAGACTTTTAGAATTGCATAATACACAGCGTACGTGGTACGAGTTGATTACAAAGAAATAGTAATTTATTCAATATAGTCATGTCATGACTTCATGAAACACATTTACGTAAAACGTACATGCGACTCATCCTAAAAATCTAAATCAGACTTGTGATCATGAGATACATTGCCTTGTCAAAAGAAATACCTTTCCTCCTTTTTATCCTTTCTAAAAATAATATTTCCTATAATGTACTTCTCAATTAAGAACCTCTCTAGAATACAAATGTGCTCGCGAAAAGTGATGAATATATATGGCAGCCATCCAAATCTACTTATGAGGAATAGTGGATGAAGCTCACAAGAACAAGTAACAAAAAGAGAAAGGATACGTGCAATCAAGGTCGAATTATAACCAACTTATTTAGGCAACTTATACGGACTTAGTCTTGCTTCTTCGAAGAACTTCTTAAGTATAACTTTCCCGACACACTTGATGGTAAGTAGCTGTGCAACTCTGAAGTGTGTTGTATATACATTATTTGATTGCGTGCGCCGTACAGAGCTTTTTCACACACAAATTATTATAAAAGTCTCAAAGATGTTGGTACTTCATATTTGTAAAAAAATAGAAAGTAGAAAAAGAAAGGGGATAGTTTAAACCAAGGTGAAAGCTGTGTAATAATGATCCTCGACATGTAATGTACACATATCATTATATTATGCTTCAAATAACTACTTTAACCTAGCCGCTGGACTAAATATCATCTTTTGTAAGTAATACATAAATTCTAGCATCCAACCCAACTCTCAATACGTGAGTAAAGCAAAGCAATATCAATAAGCAGCCTGGTATGATCATTACTTTGTTTGTTAACCAAGTTACAGGCGATCATAAGGAAACTTATTAAAAGTGTAGATGGTGGCTTGGAACATCACGTAACGAAAAGTACTTAACGATGGAACTTTCCTTATGACGTAAAGAAAATGAATTTTCCCCACATAAAAAAGCAAAAACCTTTAGTATTACACAAACTTGCGTTGTTGAGAGGACCATATAGGACTGAATGGCCTGCATTTATAGAGTGCACACTCACGAACCTCTCATCCACTAATAATAATGCACATGATCCATGGTAAATTGAGCAATAAAAAGGAGCTTAACTACAAGTTTCTCTCAAACCCTCAATTTCTTTATGGAGAAAACGCGAGGCTCACCATGAAATTAACAAAGACGTGTTGTAAGTCACCATTTAGGATATACATATACATGAATGCGGTTGGTAATTGTGATTGTGTCACAGAGCAAATTGGCGACCCATTAAAACGTAAACAGAACACCCACACGTACTTACATGTTCCATACTACCCTTTTAGTCTTCAGCTTAAGCATTTCATCAGCATACTTATCGGTATTTGCATTAAAAATGAAAAATAAATAACTTAAAGCCCAACGTTATGCTATTAGGTAAAAGAGCAGGAGAGACGCTGCAATATCTACCTAAGTACATCACGAGCCCTTCATCTTTAGATTTGATATGTAACAAAACTACGAAAACCGAAAGGTTTTACCTTGTACAGATTGCCTTCGCTTACATGTCATACTAGCGCTTCATATCCTTTTATAAATTGGAAGGAAGGTCAACCAAACAAAGAACTTGATTTTTCGAGGAAATCAATTTTCGTTTTCAGAACGGAAACAAGAGAATATTCAATAATGTTGATCTGATAATCATATTTCATCGCTGCATTGTATTTTATATCAATCCTAAAAGTAAATGGGGTTATTCAGTGCGTACAAAAACCCGTCCACAAACGTTTACAATGATTGACTATACATAAAGGTGAAATGGTAGAATAGCTGGAAAAGATGAATATGCCATCCACTGACACACTAACAAATAACAAAGGCATTACCTAAATCCCCTTCATGTTGTTTACAAACGTCCTAGAAATGGAAAACCCTGATTGAACAAATAGTATAACGCAATGGGTTTTTTGATATATGCTGAACTGACTGGCGAAGGACACAACTTGAGACAAGAAGTTGAAATTGGAATTGAAAGCTACTGATCTGATCTTCCCGAGCTTGAGAAGATATTATCTATGAAATATCATGTTTAGTTGGCTGGATTTTATTGGATTGCTCTTGTTCTACATAAAGTCAAGTGTGATTGTGAAGTAGGTATACTATTATAGGAAAATGAACGAATATATTAATGATCAGGTCGATCTCTCTAACGGATGACCGCTTTTTCTGCTCTACTGCTCATGGCCAACCACCTGGATCGTAGTGTTTGATATCAATAAAAAATGGATGACCTATTCCGTTCTTTCCATTTGCAAAAAAAGTGTTTTCCTGTTTTTGCAAAGACTGACTAGCATATTGGATGGGAAACTAAAAACGTGCATTATGTCACTGTCAAGTCGAAAGAAGATTTAATCATCATCCGGCTATATCCTTTTCCTTAGAATGACATCGCAAATAATTGAGCGTCAGGGGATTACTCTAAAAATCATGAATTTCTTTATGAACAAAATGACCATGTGAAGTTGCCTCTGTTTTTATTTCACTCGCTCAGTTCACTTTTACTTTGCGTTTGACTTTATTACTTCTTGTAGCATCTAGCATAAAACACGACGGGATTCCCTGGCTTGTTTCCGATGTTTGGAAGGAAGTCAAAACTAGCCATTAAATAGCTCTTTGTGAACAGGATATTATAGACTAAAAATCGTTCCACTGTTATTTTGTTATTATGATCGTTTATTCTGACCAAGGTACAAGGTAAATGTGATGTTAGTGTTATAGCACACACACACTAAGCTCTTTCAAGTGAAACAGCCTGTCAACTAAAAACGGCTCGCCATAAAGAGCAGCTCGGAACAAACAAGACAATATGAATTCATCTGTCTTACCAACTACAGAACATTTCTGACTGTTGGTTGCCTTCATTGACTTTACTCGTATGTCCTTGTTTTGCAAGAGGAATTAAGCATATAGGCGCATTTATATATGTATACTGTTTCCTTATTTCATTTCAGTAGGTTCAAGTTAAGCTGGACAACAAGAGGATAGCCTTTTGAAGATAGTTTTGTTACTTCTGCTTTATTATAAAGCTTTTCAGTTAGATGAGGTAGAGAAGGAAAAATATGTGGAAAAGGAAAAACAACTTTATTCAATTTTGAGGAAGTGAATCCAGTTACCCATAAATGGCAACGTAAAAGTGAAAAGCCCAAATTTTAAATCTTGTAAACCTCAAACTAGCTATAAACACGATAGGAGCATCGACATAAAACATAAAAGGATGTACATATTATACACACATATTTTGTAAATATGTATAGAAATATGTATATACAAATATACCAACGCAAATTTATATAGACTAGTATAAAAGTTTCTTGGTACACGAATGTGCCACTTGCTCGTCAGACATTTGGGAGATGTTTGCAAAATGAGGTAAAACCAACAGCTAAGGGAACGTCAGTCAACAATAAGAGGTAAAAGTACATAAACGTGTAAGGGTAAGTATACTATACGGACACATATGAATGTTTAGAATACAAACCTGGGTGAAAGTAGGGATGCAAGAAGAGACTCTCTCAACCGATTTTGAGAGCTCTGTCGTTTCAACATAAATGAGTCTTGACTGCTACTATGATAGGTGTGATGGGCTCCAAGTAACTGCTTTCTTTCTCTTTTAGGGCTGCACTCTTGAGTCGTACATCCGTTACTACCACTACTACTGCTACTACTACTGCTTTGTGTAGCACATGAAGCTGTTGATGATGAAATTGATGTGAGACTTTCATCCTGACTCTGACTGCCATAACCGTATAAAGTGATCTTTCTCAAATCTAACGGGCGGAAATTACTTTGAAATTTTCTAACAAAATTCGGCGTGGTTGGAACACTAGCAGCGGTTGATGGTGGGGCTGTTGCTGCAGAGTGAGCAGCTGCCGCGGCTGCTGACGCTTGATTCATAGACATTGTTCTGAGTGATGACTGATTCTCATAAGTGAGCATCTTGTGAACTTGAAATGAGTTTGATGGTGGTTCTCAATACACCTTTAGTCAAGTCAATGCAAAAATACCTATCCCAACTATAACAATGCTTAAACTAGAGAAAATGATAGTCAAAAGTGTTAGTTGAAGGCTATTTTTATCATGTCCGTTCCATTCACAGCCCAACTTTATTTGATCAGCATTTGTCCGCAGATTGATATATTACTGAGTTAATGAAGCAGGACAAGAGAGGGTCTGCTAGTAAATAACTTTTTGTGAATATATTTCTCTTATATCACGGCAAACCAGGTACACGAGTAAGGTAGTTTTTATGGTCCAATATACATAAATGATGACTCAACTGTACAAATGTGATAGCACTCCCATCACTTCAAAAGTTCAGATGGCTTATTTCTATAAATAATGAGGGGAGGATGAACGGCCAATTTTCCAGTTTGCTGATGTAATCAACCGGCTTACTTCGAGACACACAGTGCCAGAAGAATAACAGCAAATAGCTTTCTCTCACTGATGGATGGTAGCCGTGCGAAGCGATTTTATGCGTATTTTTTTGCAAAAGAAATAGCAGTCCCCTTTGAAGTATATAAGTTATTCAATATGGTAGCAAAAGCGTCTATTAACATTACTCCTGTAACTTGAGTTATCCTTTTTTTTAACAAAAAAACCCAAATAGACTTTACGGGGAAAAGTGCTATAGTTTTATGTCAAAACTTATGAAGGAATTAAATGAGTTTTATTTTTCAGAAAAGCTAACGGAAACTTGATCCTCGCCTCCCTTTATAAAAGTTGAACCGTGTGTTGGAACAGAAAGCTAGCAATTATAAAGTGAAAATTTGAATATGCGTATAGTGGATACGTTTACACTGCTTCTTTCTATCTGTTCATATTAGTATATGACTCCGTGTGACACAACTGGCTATAGCTTCCATATAAAACTACACACAGGTCCCAAGAAAATGGCACTAGTTTTTTCAGACTTACTGAATGTCTCCAATTATGAACAATTGAGAGTTAAAGAAAAGTACTTGATCAACTTTTTTCGTGGTGGAGTATACTAAAGACTGGTTTTGAGATGGTAGCTTACTACAAACACAATATTATATATGTATATTACTTTTATAGATGAGTGAGAGTTTTATATCTTTCTCTTCACTATTATTGAGGATGATTATAGAGACGTTGGTGATTTAATGCTGCTCTTGAGGCAGCGAGCACGAAAGCGACTGGAACAGGCAACTACAGACGATGGAATGAAGTTGAGAGCACTGCTACGAGGAATATAAAACGAGTTTCAGTGGCTGAGCGAGAACGCACTGCATGACTGCCAAAACGCTTTGCTTGCCACACACACCACCGTGGCACCCTTATCCTTATAAACAAGTATGGAGCAAAGAGGGAAAGTGGGAATGAGAGAGAGAAAGGAAATGTAGCGTCACAGATCTGTCCGTAAGTGTTACATCCGGCAAAAAAGTACTTACACATTTGTTGCTCTGTTTTCCTCTCTCTTTTCCATCTCTCTTTTTCTCGCAGTGAAAGTAGATTAAGTCGCTGTTGCTGCTGAAAACTGGAATCGTTTAGATGTCCCAATGCATACGTAATCCTGAGTGTGGAAGTAATATTCTAACAACCATTTCGCAAGCTATATATATCCCATCTTGTACATTAGGGGAAATGTTTAAAAGTAATCTTACTTTCACCATTTCAGTAAGCAAAATCCTGTTACCCTTCCAGCTACACTTAGGGCTCACTCCTCACCCAGACTTTTTATGATATGCGCATTTCAATCCGGTATATTTGTACTTAAGTGATCAATTTATGGTATAGTGATGCAGAAGTTTTTTTATTTTGTTTCGTGTGGATATACACATGCTTCTCGTACACACACTTTGTTGATGCCATGTCACTCACACATTTACTACATCCACATGCCTTTCAATCATTTAACGTTCAGTTGCAGCTTATTAGAATACATTTCCCTATACGTAAGCACATTTGTATCCCTTATTCTGTCACTGATACATTAGCCACTGTCACCAACTTCAATTCAACCTCAAGGTATTGAGCGATTTGCTGTGCTCACAGTGTAGTCGCAGTGAAACAATCGAAATAGCAATATATTCCCTTTGAAACTAGAAACTTTATAAAACAAACTATAACTTTCGTATCGTAGCCCACTAGCATTGGTTAAATGCCCGTTCACTGTTTACCTTGAAAAAGATAGTTGTGCTCCAAAATGAAAGTTTCCTTTTACAAAATATAATATGCAAAGCAGAGAAAGCGACAGATCAGGACTAGGGCAATGGAATAAATGTAGGGATCAAACTTTCTGCCTTTTAAGACTTATCTCTCTAAGCTCGCTTACTATCAGGGAGGATATACTATATTCATGGGGTTTTGAAAAGTAATTCTCCAACTTGCTATCAGTTGACTAGCAGTTCACAATCTTTCACCTTCAGGCAAACAAGCGGCTTCACATCGCTACCTTGCATATTTAGATTCAAAACGTGACATCATCGTCTTTCTATTGATACAAAGATAAAATGGTGCGGAGTATTTTGAGCACGTATACGTGAAAAGCAAACAATTATTATGGAAGGGGGATTTTTCAGTTGGAAAGCGATAAATTCAGTTCTATGGTTGGCTGTCTCCATTTTCATGACTGTCGATTCAGATCATTATAAAAGGACTGTATGGCAATACGTCAAATGTAATCAATACGATAGACATCCTATCACAATGTCATATTTTCAACCTCAAAACCGTTCCCTGACACCTGTCAAAATACATGTACTTTTCCGTATTTTCACACTCAATTCAGGATACTACTTATGTAGAAAAGTTTTCACCTTGGCCCTTTTAGAGAAAAGTTGAGGTTTTTGGGAAAGGGAAAACATATAAAGATTTCTGTCTATATATATCCATCTTATTCTAGCTTCTTGCCATTTCTTGCAATATCAAAAATTTACACATTTCGACCAGTGAGGATAGGACATGGCTGGCACAAACACACCGGCTGGCATTACATGAGCCGACAATTCAGTATATAGATCATACAATGCAAACTGACGGATTTATCATTTCAGCTATGAGATGGAGAAATAGACAAAGCTGTTTTTGATCATGAAAGCACACAGACTTTCAAGTTCAATTGAGCTCTTTAAGTTCTACTCATACATATGCCCATATATCAAGTTTGTATAAGTTTGTTGTAATGTAAGAAAAGGATGGGAATGAATCGAGGTTTTGATGATAGAATAGGATTTTCTATGGACCGTTTCGTTCTGACCTAATGTAGGTTGGAGCAGTTTGAGGAAGGCCATTTCAATCTTCAGCTTAGAAACTTCAGGTATTGACATTGACATTGCAGGTAAGGATGAATGGTTTTTATTCCATTGTCTATATAGAACTAAAAATTTACTCATGGTTTAGTACATTAGACATTCCTCGTACAAATTCCTTTTGGCAACGTACTACCTTGATGAAAGTGGAAATCCAAATATGTCTATAATAATAATTACTGACTGGGGTTTTACCTGACTTTCATGAGATTGTGGAACATCACGACTATCACGAGATGATGACTTTGGCTGGTAGTTGGATAGGATAGTATTTTAGTTTGTAGTTTTAGCAGCCTTCAGTCATAAACCTCACAATTATATATGGTTTTACCTTTCCCTAGCGTTTAGGAAGAATATACATAATATGCTAACGTTCTACATATAAAAAGTGCTCTATATATAATTATTCGAACGAAACTTATCCTTACAGCTGGAACGACAATGAAACTTTAATTTTTCTCTTTATTCAAGAGGCTTTTCCACCTTGGTGCACTTTTTCAGCTGAAGTGTACTACAAATTTCCTGCAGTGAATGCGTGGCTGCGGCCACGCTACCTCAAATGTAAGTGATGTGGACGAGACCACGTTATTCAGGATTATTAAGGAGTGGAGGGTCGAGATCACAAACTTTAGTGATACCATGTTGTATAATTAAGCATCTTATTACAAGTCACAACTTAATGATTAGGAGAGGTTATTTCGGAGAAAGCATGTGAATGATCCCTTTGAAATTTGAACTACAAATTTAAGGGTTTTATTTCATTTAATGTAAAGAGATGGTGCGATTTCTTGTATGAGTAGGTTTCTGTTGGTTGTATAACATAAAATGTGGAAAAGTTTCATAGCGAATAAACCCATTTTTAAAAAACCGGATTCAACGTGACCGTTGACCACACGTTCGTTGAGCTTGAACTGACTGAATGAAAAATTACAAAATACTGGGAATCATTGGATTGGGTAGTTGTAGGTCGTTTTTGTTTCATTATATAAATCCCCCTGGTGGTTTGGAGTTCGAACACGCACTACTGCAGTAAGTTGCTACTTGAAAGACAACCACTGTGGATGACTTGTTTACTTCTACGTTCTACCCTACCTAGGATTTATGATATTATAGCTTTGCCATCTCAATTTTGAAATGTGGAAAAGCCAGCTCATCTTGTTACAGCTGGAGGATTTTTTTGACAGTTTGTGGAAGTAAAAGATAATGCTGCCAACCAAATTGAGAACGTGCTGAAAACTCAACCACTTCACTCATCCTCAATACTCAAAACGTCTCAACTCGTAGCCAATGGTTGTAGAAATACAATGATGTATATAATATGTGTCACTCCAGCTGTCCTAATTGAACTGTGTGCCAACGAACCAACTTTAATACGACACACCACACGTGAAAACCGAGATGTCATCGAGTCATTAAAGATAAAAGGCTTTATTCCTTATGTCAAATTCTCTGAATCTCACAAATACAAACCATATGTCTCCAATAAAGCTTTAAAGTAAAATCTCCACCCACGACCATGTTTGTTATAATTCACAACTTGTGAATTATAAATTAAAAGAAAGCATCTGTTAGAAAACTCGATCTCAAACGCCCACCAACTTCTTAGTATTTTCCAACAACTTAAATCTTTTTCAGAAATCAGGAGGAAAGCCCCGAACCTTTCACCTAAGCAGCATCGTCCCTAAAATCAGCTTTTCTAGTTACATCATCGGATTACATCCACTTTATCCCTAAAAATGAATCCATTCACAAGTTTCCCGTGTCAGTAAACATATTTCAATAATAGTATAAACAGGACAAGCAAAATGGGGATATTTCACAACTTTTGTACATGTCTTGAGTAACAAATAAGTATATATAGCTGTTCAATTTCTAAGCTATCTATGGTCCCATTAGCCATTACCATGTATTAAGCCATAATTAAGCATTCATTTGCAATTGACTATGTGGCTTTGGAGCTGTCTGACACAGCTTGCATATTATCAACATTTAGTTTACAGGGACATGACATGAGGCTATAAACAACGGAAACCAAATGATTGTCATGATGTGACCTTAAGTGTCAAGTACCTGAAACATGCATTTGACAACATTTATGCCTATTACATATTGCGTGAATTGTGAAAACGGCANCATGACATGAGGCTATAAACAACGGAAACCAAATGATTGTCATGATGTGACCTTAAGTGTCAAGTACCTGAAACATGCATTTGACAACATTTATGCCTATTACATATTGCGTGAATTGTGAAAACGGCAGCATGTTCAATATACGTACTTACGAGATTTTTAGTAGTCGGATGCATAGGCGTAAAAATAGTTGGAAGCCTGTGGTCGGATGCATTTTTAATGAGCTCATAAGCAACAGCAATGTTAAGGTGAAAGTTGTATTTAGTAAGGACAATATTTGCTAATTGGGTGATTTGTATGATTTGATAGGATGGTATATATGTATGTAAACATTGTGTTAATTTACCCCGTTTCTCCTTCCTTTTGGAAAAGAATACACAATACGCGTGTATCTTTTTTGAGTTTCAGTCTGCTTTGTAGTGTTATTGAGCAAAGGGAAAGTGCACGCTACCATATACTAACTCATACATTGTTTTGATAATCGAGAGCATCACGATACAAATTTTTTCTCTCACGTGTTACATTGATTCCATTTTTGGTAAGGACGAAGCATGTATTAGATTTATAGTTCGTCGTGTATACGTGATTACACGGTTATACACGTGTAATCACGTGTATAACCTGTGAAAAATGATATTTGTTGATTTCTATCAACGAAACACGAAGGTGAGAATAGGGAGAAAGCGTGTAACTATTTATATTTTTGTTACACAATTATTAAAATCACGTGCATAACCTGTGAAAAATGATATTTGTTGATTTCTATCAACGAAACACGAAGGTGAGAATAGGGAGAAAGCGTGTAACTATTTATATTTTTGTTACACAATTTTCCCGATTGAAGTTGACATTATATTACATCAGTTTTATATTATGTTATCACCATCATCATGTACCTTTTGCAGAATCATAAACGAATGTTATTTACTTCTCCAGCCAAAGGAGCAGTATTCATTTACGCAGAACTCGTTTGTTCACATCATACTATTACAAAGCATTCAAAACGTGACATGTGCAAATGATGTCAGTCTCGTCAAACTAGGTGATACAATGATAATGTCAGGCATAACGAGCTACAGTTCCCGGAAATAAAATTTAATAAATGAATTCATGCAGGAATAGAAAACGGGACAAATTACTTAAAATTCAATTTGGATACTACAAGTAGAAACGTAAGTGTTAACGTAATGTTGCGCTGTCAAAGGATTCACTCACTCACGCAGCATGTTTCGGGGAGAAACAAATTTTCATATTCCTGAGAAAACTTTCATTTCCTTATTCAGCTTAATTATCTAACACTGTATGAATCGAATTGTATATTCGTAAATAGTAATAGGCGAGTTTGGTTACGAAGCCATAACAAGTACTTGGAAGAAAGGACATGAACGGTGAACGAAAGAAAGTCGTCTGCTTGAGTATCTACAGATTATAGTCATAATAGGATGTGATCAGCTTTTCTTGCAGCTCCTTTTCAAAAGTTTCTACGAAACGCTGGCTCAATTTTGAAATATTTACGTGTAACCATCCGGGGTGTATGTCCCCTAGATGACTTTCTGGAGTGTGACTTCCTTGAAATACTTCATCACATCACGTATAATGTGTATACCCATATCCGTAATCATTATAATATACAATCTACCATACCAAAGTGTGCTATATATATGTACTTGACTGATACTGGCACGACTTGAAATTGCCTACCTATACGCACTCGAATGATCAGATGACAGAAGCAGAACAAATCGAATTTCTGGAAATACAATTACCTACATATATATGAACGTAGTACGTTGTACATTAGGATATCGTAAAATTCTTTCTCGTTAGATTTAAGATTTAGGTAACAAACTTTACTTTCTGAAAATATTTTGCCTAAAGTGATTGCTTGTTGACCAAGATATTCAAGTCACAATTTCTCGGAATGTAATTAATTTGTATTTCAATTCTAGCAGAATTGGATGTTTTAGGATTAAGGGTTTAACCTTGAAGGATGTATTTATTCGTTAAAGTAAACTTAAATTACAGGG
Source organism: Orchesella villosa (assembly GCA_036850725.1). NCBI lineage: Eukaryota > Metazoa > Arthropoda > Collembola > Entomobryomorpha > Orchesellidae > Orchesella > Orchesella villosa. The sequence continues at coordinate 11,589 of JAANSM010001765.1, forward strand.
AATAGTTATCTGTGATGTAGTAAGCTGTTATTGATGTCGCGATCCCTTATTTTCACAATCCATAAATTTTCGTAAAGTTGTATACGTTTCCAAATCAAAACATTGCTTCCAGCAGTGATGGTTGGGTAAAACAACATGAACAGCGAAACGGCGTAACTCCTGCTTGGTTAGGATTAATGGTTACTTACAACTTAGCTTGATTTACGTAATTTTCAACGGTATGGCTACATACGCTACGTGAATGCAGAGCAGATGAGTAGAGATCCCTCTTGCTGCATCACTACGCTTGACATGACATCAAAGGCGCTGAGATTGAGAATGTAATTTACACTAAATGCCTACCTTTTTGGTGACAGAGTTCCAAAGTAAGCTTGTTACGCCACATTCTTTACAAAACTAGGCAATATTAGAGTTAGGATTTGCAAAGGGAGACATGAACAGAACAATCAAAGTACTTTTACGAAAGCATAAGCGAAGCTTAGGTTAAGCAATCTATGATACTTTAATACATATACTCAGTAAGCTAAATGTTCTAATAAAGTTCAACTAACCGGAAATAAGTTTACAAAAGCTGCAAATACATGTTTAGGTTTAGACTTCGGTGAGTGAGATCGCTGATGATGAGCCAACAATCTCAAAGTAAAGTATGTATTAAAATTTCCCAGGATGTATAAGTCAATAATTCTCACGTCACGTCACACATTACACACAAATAACATGTACTTTGTAATGTGATGTGATATTACATCTCAAAAACATGAATGCAGTTGCGACATTATTAGTCCCTTCAACAAACATTGTGATGCAATGGTAACATGACATCTCTCTTGGTGCGTTGGAAAGGATTGGAAAGGTATACCTTTAATATTTGTACATTGCAGATAATCATTAATTTCACCGAGATTTATAAGCATGAACATGAACACTGAACATAATGAGGCCAGAGATGCATTAAAATCATGTAACAGGTGTATGCGTTCCCCTACCCCCGGTTCCTGTTACTGGTGACTTGCCGAAAAATTGTAATTTCACGTAGTACTATTTACCAATTACCAGAAACTATAAATTTATAGAGTACTTTGTACACTTAATAAACAGCAAAAAAACGACTAGCGTATATTATACTGCATCTATATACATATCTTGAAAATAAATTTATGCACGTTTAATTAATTCGGTCCTGGCCTCGGTTCAAGTTAAAATTAACGTTTGCTCACCAACACAGTTATATATATGTTGCACAAGAATGGAAAGTTATTTTGATTATATGTGCAGATAAACATGAATACTACATGGCCTGTATATCAGTACATGTGTGTAAATGCATCTGAATCTAGATTAATAAAACGGTACAAAATTTATTGTTACTTTGCTGAATCTTGTATGACAAAGGTGAAGAAGGCCATCCCTTGTATGCCGCAATGTAAAGACGAGTACAATCCAAAGTAACACGTTCAACTTTCGCCATACGAGTTATGTATGAATATGCATCTCGCTTGGTCATGTTCAAGTAATATCTTGGTGGTACATATTGCGTACTGCAGGCATTATTAATTTTTGCAGCGACATTTGTTTGAAATATTACTCCGATTTTAATTCCAACCCGATAGTATTGTGCATTTGAGCGTGGTCTTACATTCTGCAAAACTTTTTCATACATTTCATACAGTAACATTTTTGTGGAATGCAAAGGGATTAGTTGATTAGTATTTACAGGTAAAGACTATTCTTTTTGATGATTTAAAACATTGTTAAAGGTTTAATTAAAATTTACATCATTCCAGTCCTAATTTCTAATAGGAAATCTTGAGCCACGACTGACTCTCAAAGTGAATGGTAAGTGTACATGCGGTTTCTTCCAGTTGTCGCAGATAATACACTTTCATAAGCAACCGCTTGTATTCAGCAAGATGAATGCGAAACTTAATATGAACTCTATATATTTAAAGCGCTTGTCTCATTGTACTGACAGCAATGTGGGAGCCAACGGCTGTCTACGTCTACATTTCGTAATTTAATATTCACCTGCTGCTCTTGTGAGGTTGTATAAGCTGTTACTAACCACCACCAACCAACCGCATTTACCCCATCTTTGCTTACGTAAAAACTTCAAAAGCGTCTTCTTTCCGTGGTGTAGAGCTTGAGCTGCAAAGATGTTATGTTATGACTAAATTTCATTAATCGGAATTTTTTTTGCATGTGATGAATGTTAACTTATAATGTTGAAGGTGTCGTTGCTCAGTATTATTAAATGAAAGAACAAATTATTGCATTTTACATTTTTGACCGCAAGGAACTGACAATATATGAAGTGAGATTCAGAAGACAATCATATTTTGTTTCCCATTCTTGGATGATTAGTTCACTCCTTTGATAGATCTAAAGCTATGAAGCATGGATGATCAGCCAACATTTCTTTCATAATTCCCCATTTCTTTCTAATTTCAAGCATTTACTTCATACAACAACAGTGAAGCAAAATGAAGCCTCGGTTGTCCTATGCGTGTTATCAGGTGTGAAAGTGTGAGTGAATCATTAGTTCGTTTAAAAATGCATCATATTTTATGGTTGAATTAAAACTATGAAATGCTCAAGGCTCAAGCTTAAGCATGTGCCTAATAACTGTTGCTCTTTGCTCATTTCATTTTGATAAAATCAAAATCTTCTATATAAGGTCACTCACTACCATTTTATAATACTTCCCGGTTCATAATCAACTTCCAAACTTCTCATTTCACATTTTAGACTATTTACTTTATACCGCTACTCAGTAGAAAAGTTGTCGAGAAGCTAGAGTTTGTATAATACATTATGTACACCTACCTAGGAAAATAGATTGCATAAACCCCGTACAGATTCACAGTTCACAACTCTGTGTGAAACCCAGTCGAAAATCTCCCCGCGCCCCGTGACGATTACAGAATAGGAATCGTAACTTGATCCGAAAATCAATAAATATCAACAGCCACATTGAAATTTTATGTAAATATAAAAGGGCAACCCGAATTGAGTTCCAAGAAACGAAAATCAGATAAACGAGTAGCAGCATTTGTACCACTTCAATTCACTACAAAACCTATTATCATTTTATGTAATCAATATTGTTACAAAGATTCCAATTTCTTTTGTACCATTGCATTACCACATGATACGATACATAATATGTACTTCGTGTATGCGTGTTTCTTCCAGAGCACTATTCACACAAAAGCAACTGAAGATGTGTAATCGCTAAGAACCAACGTTTCCGCATGTTCGACTGAAGATTATGAATGTCTTTTCATGAAACCATTTTTCTCCCAGCGAATACCAATGATTGAACATCGAATTTGACGGAATACTTTCTCCATTCTTGACAGACTGCGGGTGAGAGAAAGCAAAGCTTACTACACAGCAAGTACAGAGAAGCGAACGATCATGTGATGTGAAAAGGGGGCTCACCAACTGAGCAGATAAGAAGATAAAGGGAATACGTATAAGTTTCAGGACGAAAGTACATTAAAAGAAGTATGATTTGAAAGGTAGCCTTACAAAGGCTTACAAGATTAGAGGAGAATTTGTCATTTTTACTGTTGTTCTGTATTTTATACACGGAGTGCATTCAGTTCAGACTTCAGACTCGATATGTTCGATTTTATAGGAGTTTTAACTCGAAAAAAATAAAACCAACATCTATATTTTCGTCAGTCGTAGTCGTATTACTCGAAATGTTGAAAGACGAAACTTTGATATCTTATTACATAATGACCTCGAATTGTTATAACATTCGTACACTTTTAAAGCATATATTTAATGCCTTCATAATCATATCATAATCAATCAATATAAGAGCTTTTTAGTGTGTAATTTGATCTTGTAAAACACAAATATTGTATATTTTCTAAGAACACTTGTGACTTGTGATGTTGATAGACTGTTCTGAAGAAAGAATACAAATGTTTCAAAAGAATCTAGTACGTCAGAGTCAGTTTTGAAATCATCAATTTGCATAATGACATATGTGACGATGCCCATTTACTCAGTTAGGTTACAAAGGATTGTGATTGGAATCCTCTTTACAAACAATGTTATTATTTAAAAAGTACATTCAATTACATAGAGTTTTTTTAATATTACTTAGGTTGTTCATTTCTCGAAGGGGATATGTCTTTGCATGTGCACCGAAATTAAGCAATACTATTAAACTCCAAATGAGTGGAAAAGAAGACACTCCAACATTATTTATGATGCATGGATATGATGAAAGCAGGGCTTGAAAATTTTGATGAATTGTTGATTTTAAATTCCCAACAAATTAAATCCAACATTCCATCATATGCTCTCCGGATTGAATAAACAATGTCTTAATTGGTTGTCTGCAATTACACAACAAATAATTACCGTGTACCACGAGATAGCTTTTCTCCTGAAATAGTTTTGGTATTTTTTCTATTCACCCTCCGTATATCCATGATCTGTACTAATACACCACACGAGCCAAGCCAAGGGCATCGTTGCTACTTGCTCGTTATGTCGTTATATTAAATTCCAAAAAACAATTTGTCAAATGTAAAAATTATATAAAACAAGGATCATGTACGTACTTGGAAGAATAAAAAAGAGTAAGCTCCAGAAAATTGCATTTTTGCAGCATCAAAAATTGCTATATAGTAGGATGAAACGAGGCGAGGGTAAGAGTGTGTAATGTGTCATTATAACTACTTTCCTCATTTTCACTTTTTTTCCTAACCACGTCGTATGCTGCTTCCTAATGTTAAGTACGTACCTTGACAAGCTTTAATATTAAAAATTCATTTGTAGAACTAATATCAAACGCATGCAAAGCAAGGACATACCAATGTTAGTAAATATTATGTATGTATGTATTCTGCATGTGTATCTTCTACGCGATTAGGATTTTGCATGAAAAAAACCTCGTACGACTGACGCAGACGATCCATTTTGCTTTTTTGGAATGAGGAATGATATTATAGCACATTACTATAATGTGAGCAAAAAACACAAATGAGTTTGGTAAGTGGTGTGTGGCATATCACATTTCCAACCCTGAGAACTTAACATGACGTGATTATATAAGTTTCGTCTTAATTTGCTTTCATAACCCAGGAACACAGAAATAGTAACCATCATTCTGATACTCGAAAAGAGAATTTGTATGCAAATTGTGTTTTAGTTCATATATTAATGTGGCAGCACAATTATTCAAATTAAAGTACATCTTATCGTCATCAACAAGCAGTATTTAAAATATTTCATCTGAATATCGTGAAAATACTTCCTTGAAAATGCACCCAAAGTGGATATCATTTTTATTAAATGTGACCTTTAATGATTTCTCAACTCCCATAATATTCATCAAACAATTCTTATGACATCTTTCAGTCACGTTTGATTTTGTCAAGGAACTTCCTAGTTCCTGATCGTCTGCATTCTGTGTTGTAAGTATGAAGTATGAAAGTATACGCTTGTGCTGTAAGTATGAAACAAAGACAATTATAGTAATTTCATCCGTACTACGGCAGTAATTTGAAAGTTATAAGCAGCGGGTCACCCTGACTGAAACCTTTAGTTTTCAGAATCATAGGTGAC
>JAANSM010001766.1:5638-17177 GCA_036850725.1 Orchesella villosa
GACGACAGACAGTCATTGCACTTTCCAGATTGTTATTATTATGCCTGTACTTTTTCAATAGGATTTTGGTGTTTGGGTGCATGTCATGTCATGGAGCAGGGTAGGCAGATGATTATATGCACCATCTGATTCCTCAAGTCAAGACGCTAGGAAACAAGACAAGCAGTTTTCCTGTTTTTATGCTTCTAAACTTGTTGTCAAGTTGCAGTTTGCAGCTCAAGTGTATATGTATATGGTATTTCCAAATAGGTGGACGAAGGAAAGTTGCTTATCGTCACAAAGAATACCACTTTAGAGCCGCAGCAGTATTGATGATTGCATATTGTATACTGGACTTTGCGCTACACACAACAATGAAAAAGTTATATATGTCTCCTACCAATCAATGAAGGTTGTGTTTGCCTGTTTCCTTGCTGATATACAGAAGAGTTCACAACTTTTTCCAATTTTCGCTAGCCAAAAGGCAGCACACTGCACTCCGCTTTGCTCACGGACGTGGATTGCCGAGGGCATAAAATGTTTGATTTGACATCACTTACCCGATTAAAGTGAATATATGGCCAGTCAGTTATTACTGCTCATTGTATGTTGACTTGTTAAATGAGGACCGCACAGCAGGGCTTCAAATTTTATAGGCAGGTGATAAACGTTGTCCAAACAGTCATATTCCTTTTGGATATTTGTGAAAACTCACAAGTGCAATAAAGTTCTTATATACATTGTTACAGGGATATGCGATCTAGCAAGTGTACAAGCACAAACGTCCAGTTCATCGATGTACTTTTTACCTACACAGCAAAATCAACTGTTACGACATTCCATTCAGTTGAAAGAATGTGTAGGGAAGAAATAAATGTCAATTTTATGCTTTGAGTTTTTGTTCAGCTCATATATATTCGCGTCTAGGTCTTGTTAAAGCTCTATGCATTCTAACCTATTCTAAACACAGTTTCAAGTTCATCATGTAGCGTAACATGACATTTAGAAAGGAATATCATTCATTTCCTCGCTTTGATAAGCTCAGTAATTGGATTTCTTCATTCATTCACCCATTCATCTTGTGTTTTAATGACGATATCTAGATGTGTGTGAATATAAAGGTTGAAGATAATTCAGATAACGTTGGAACAGTACCAGAACAAGAATTTCACTTTGGTACTTTTATACTTTGCTACAACTAAAGCTACACAAGCAATAACAAAGCACTCAAGAAAAAGTTCTAAATGAATACAAATGTTAGTCAAAAATCGCATTTAGCTTGAGCCTTTATATTCCCATTTTCGTAAATTATTCGTATGTTTTAATGAACTGATTTCTAATTCCTTTCAACATTTTAACATAGGTAAAGAGGGTTCGGTTCAGGGGCTTTTGAAAATTTTACGCTTGCTTATATTTATTACTCGTATTCTGATGAGAAAAAAGGGGAAAATGAGTCGGATAATTTCATTAAAGCAGATAAAAATATGAATGTTGTGTTGAAAATTTATCAGAAATTTTGCATTAGATAAAGGGAAAGAGAACGCGAGGGAATTTGTAGAGTATTAGTTAGTAACAGGAAATATCTTATTTTTCCAGTATCACACTTTAAATAGAATGAAAGAGGGAGAGCTAAAGGAAGCTTAAAGCTGAATGGATTTAGAAAAGTTAACATCAACATTTTTCATCGTTTTTTTCTACTTCATAATCAAGGAGCAACAACAGAGAGCAACAATTTAAACCTTATTCAAGAGTAAAAATACATGAGCAAATTAAGGATTTTTCTTTAAACCTTAAGCAGTCTATAGGTACTATACCCGCTTTCATATTAGATGAACGTGGCAATAAAGGGAAAGAGAACGCGAGGGAATTTGTAGAGTATTAGTTAGTAACAGGAAATATCTTATTTTTCCAGTATCACACTTTAAATAGAATGAAAGAGGGAGAGCCAAAGGAAGCTTAGCTGAATGGATTTAGAAAAGTTAACATCAACATTTTTCATCGTTTTTTTCTTCTACTTCATAATCAAGGAGCAACAACAGAGAGCAACAATTTAAACCTTATTCAAGAGTAAAAATACATGAGCAAATTAAGGATTTTTCTTTAAACCTAAAGCAGTCTATAGGTAATATACCCGCTTTCATATTAGATGAACGTGGCATGGGCTGTTCTTATAACACCATTATCATCTTCATCGAAATGTTTAGCTTTTCAACTTTCTATCATCATCATAATAAATAAGCGGAGCATAGAAAAGCGTCTTCATTTCTAGGAATCCCATTTCCCCACCCGCCTCCGGATGTAGCATTAGATTACTTTCATTTATTATGTGCGTATCTATGAAAATGCATAAAATATGTATCTCTCGGAAAGTGTATAAGTACACAATAAGATTTCTCTACAACATTGATCTGAGATCGTTATTAGTGAATAAATATATATATGGGGAAAATGTGTTTTGTAAGAATTGACAAGAATATTTTTCGCATTAAAATGTAAGCCGAAGGGAATCCGGATGTGATGTGCTTTGAATGCTTATATATAGCAAATGGATAAATTTACTTGTTAATAGAAACCTCGTATCCAAGAACCGTTAAAGCACGTTGAGATATTTTTTCTTATATTTATGATATTTTTAACAGCCCCAAACTTGGTACGCGGAATGAAGTTAAAAGAAAACTGAATATTTTTGCCGTCTTCATCATACCTTGTATGGGCTTTTGATATGGAGATGGAGAAGTGTGCAATTGTAGCGTACTACTAAAATAATGTACAACGGAGCGAAAGATATATTATAGGTATGTGTGGCACACTGGCACTTCATCCTCCAAGTCTTTTCCTGAAAGCAAGCTGTTACTGTTCCATATTTCTAAGCATGATATATGGATTCACAAGAGCATTTCATATTTTAGGTGGGTGTATATGAGTATGACTCGGAGCTAGAATGTTTTTGGTATTGAGTGATGTGATAGCAATAGTACAGTTTCGTGTAAAGATGATTGAATTAGAGATGCGAAAGCGAAAATGGTCCGGTAACGTGATTACCATGTAATTTCCCATATCTCGTCTTCATCTTTTTCGTCGTCATCCTTCTGGATAAAGGAAAGAGCTGAGAGAGGAGCACAGTTGTGAAAATTTACAGATGGGATCTAAAAACAGGGAAATGCCGACGAGGAAAAAGCACGCCTAATGCACGTTTGCTCATTCCATCAGAGTTTGACTTTCACTCTGACTTTACCAGTATAAAGCATGTATGCATAAAGGGACGCTGATTCCATATATCTCAATTCCATCCCGTAACAGCAGTGACAGACGAACCACGAACCCTAACAAACTCACGGGGAAGGGTGTGTATGTAATGTGTAAAGCGAGCACATAAGATACTTATATGATGAGAACTGAGAACATTTCTTTTTGTACAAAGGACAAACATATATTCGTATTTTCAAGGTAAAAGGACACTGAGCCTAAAGGCTTCAAAGAAAATAATCATCAACATCATCATCATCATCGTCAGGGGGTGCGTTATGGTTGTCTCACACCCTAAAGATATGAATAAACAGGGAGATTTTCAGTAGCGTTGCTTCATGTATACACAAAGTCACACACAATGTGTGTGTGCTTGTATTCACTTGCTCTCATCTCGCTTTTCGCTCTTGTCGATTACTAGCAGGGAAAAACGAGAAAGTAGAATCGTAAATTTCATTTTGGCAACTTGCACCATCAACCCATTGCTATATATTGCTTTCTTGAATGAAATGTAAGGAATATATACACATTTTCTATATATACATAAAGCAAGTTAGCTGGTGGTGGTATTGCTTAACTTTTTTTTGGAGATGCCGACATAATGCAACTTCCTTAGTTTCTCCCTTTTATCTCCGTTTGAATTTATGAATCTCTCTTCCGTAGCCTTGTTTCCATTAGGTGTTCATAACAATCCCACCACGAAATGTAGAAGCCGAAGCACAAGAACTCATGATGATGATCATCATCAACAACACACAGTTCTTTTACGAGAGAATACCTTTCCCCATTGCCTTCTAGCAACGCGAAGCCACTAGCTAAACAACTATTTTTACTTTTTGGGCTGGTTGCAGTTATTATTGAGAAAATAAAAGTGAGGAAAAACTGATATGACTTCAGAAGAACAGGAGAATGAAACGATACCCGGCTATTTCCTCAAATTCCCTTCTTGTGATGTATTTTTCCTATTGCATTTTATTGAATTGCATTGCATTTCGTTTTACCAAAAAAAAAGAACAGAAAAGTAAGCGAGGTAACCAAACCAGGAGAATGAGAAGCATCATTCGGGGAGTAAGTCTCATTCACACAATTCTCCTTTCCTTATCACATCTTGTTGGTGTGCTGTGTGTAGTTCGTAGTCATGTTCATTCTCATCCTTTTTTCCACTCCGATTTTGGTTTATGTAAAGGCCCCGCAGTGTAATGAAAGATTGTGATGGAAATGTGAGCAGTGGAGGAGTCGTATTATTACAACAGAAACGATTTTCTCGTTATTCCCTTCCAATTCCTTTTTGCCTTTTCCCGACCAACTAGTCCCTAATGCTTTCGTTCTATAGGCATTGTATCCACTTTCTATGAGCAGCTTGAAAGACTCCTTCTTATCGTTTCTCTATACACATTGTTCCATGAGAAAAGACTCTTTGTGACTTTTGCTTTTTCTTAATTTAATGTATGAATTGAATGTCCACTGATTGACAGCCACATTTTGTGTAATGCACAGGCTGACTGAGGCTGTAACTGAGGCTGACTCAGCCTCATCACAAAGATGCATTTGAGCTAGAATCCATGAGTAAAAAAAGAACATCTCTTGTGTCTACATTCGCCCACCAAAAGTTACTCGTGATTTGATTGATTCGTCACTTGGGTGAGTGACTGTGACTTTCCCCAAATTAGAAAGGAATATAATCAGAATGGATACTGAAGCAACGTGTCCATCATGAGGAAGTGCTACCTCGGCAAGTCTTTGAAAAGATTTGATATGAGAAACTTTGCTAGAAAAAAATGAAGACCAAGAATGAGCACAGTGCGTTTATTGTATGACATTTAGGAAGAATAGAAATCTGTGGCTGCGGTGTTCAATGTTTTGTGGCAGCTTGTATAGACGGAAAACAGTAGGCTTCATAGCAAATTGCCATTGCCCCTTACTTTGCAGCCATTTAAGCTTGACACTTAATCTCCCAACTCCAATTCTAGCCACACACACCTTCCAAAGAAGCTTGAGCAAACAGAAGAGTTTGGTTTTTTGGTTCGTTCGTACAAATTAAGTATTGAGTGGGGGTATCAAACTAAAATTGAAAGAGGTAGAAGTTTTTTTGCTAGTCTCGCAGAGATACATATTTAATGTTGAACTGAAAAGATTCTTTTCTCTGAGTCGACTCTTGTTCTTCCGTTGAATCAAATTAGTGGAGATTTAAAGTTCAGTGGCTGATACCTGACTGGAATATAGTCTTGTCAGATTGGCCATTATTTTCATGGGTGATTAGGAAACAAGTGAATCCGATCAAGGAAAAAACGGAAAGAAGATTTCTTTCCCGGATTTCAATTTGCGTAGAGAGGTACACGCAGAATACGCAAATAATGAGCCTTGTAATGTGGGTATATATAGCCTATTTTTCGTTCCTAATACTATCTCAACTCTGCGTTTTATACTTACTGGGTAAGCCACTGGAATCTTGACATTGATGTATTTAATGCAATTGCTTACAATTTTCCTTTCATGAATTGATCTCTCTGCCCTTTATCGACAAAATAATCACATCTTCAATAGGCAATGTAGCATGCACACAGGAAAATATATAGTGAAAGTAGATAATATAGTACTAAGGAATGAAATTGAATGCGGTGCACTTTACATTACATTCAACGACCTCACTTGAATACAAAAACGGTAAAAAATACAAAACTTCAAGAAACGCATCTCTAAACTGTACTGTGCAGACACGCAGAGCAGATGCAGCTTTAACATGTAAGATAGTAAGAACAATTAGGAAATGAAAATTCCATGTGCCATATATATATATTCCATGTGGGTCCATTGCACTGGTTTCATCATTGAAGATATCAGGTTTATTCCTCTCGTATTTCTTGCATTCATTATCGGTTTTCTTTTATGATTATTGCATTAATCCTTACGAAAGTTTAGGGAGGGGAAGGGGCAAATAGATATTGCATCAAAGCTTATTTGAAGCAGCAATTGTTGCACTTTACTGAGATCAGATTATTTTCGGGGAATTGATATAAGCCACATTTGAACCTTTACCCCTCACAGATAGCCAGTACTTTTTCCAGTAATGTATCTTAGTCTTGCTTCGTCATTCTTTTCGTAAAAAAGTTAGAGCATAACGGATTCCTTAGAAATTTGGAAGTGTACATGCTAGGTTTAATAAATGTTAGTGGGAGGAATGGAGGAGAGAATGTTGGACTAAGTAAACAAAAAAATTGAGTTTTGGTAGCAGGAAGTCGTGAACTATATGTTCCATCTTTGGCCTAACTCTTGATCTTGGTATGACAATGTAAGTGAAGCCGACATATAACCAAACAAGAAATACAAAGCTAAAAACTTTTCCATTGTCCATCTGACCCTCTTCACTCTTAACGTCCGGTTACATCATCCTTCCTTTTTTCTCAGAATGAGTCAATGGGAATGTTTAAAAGTGGAATTGCTGTCTGCCAAATCATGAGTAGACACGTATGTTCGGAAATTTACGATCTTAGAAGCGTCCACAACTTTATTTGCAAAACTTGGCGAAACGTGTATTAAGTAATGCAGCAACATAGTTATTCATGGTTTGATGCATTGATGTTTTATTTTTGGAGAATTCCAACGTTGGATGCAACATAATTACTTGAAAGAAAACATCACATCATTTTCTTCGCCACTTTGGTTTTACGATGTGCATTATTTCGCACTCCTTAGCATAATAAACTCTGCTTTTATTGTTTTACTTAATGGATATTGAAAAAAGTGCATTGGGGTGCGCTTTAGCTACCTCACTAAATGTAAAAGTACCTCTACACACGCTATCCAAACTATCAACCGAGCCCTCATCCAAAATATCATATCATCGGTTTATGCACTTTCCCTCTCCTGTTTAGGCAATAGAATATAATTGTATTGATCGTAAGCAACCAAAAAAAGAAGTTGAAGGGGAGTAAAAAGCATCTATCTTCGCCACTTTGGTTTTACGATGTGCATTATTTCGCACTCCTTAGCATAATAAACTCTGCTTTTATTGTTTTACTTAATGGATATTGAAAAAAGTGCAGTGGGGGTGCGTTTTAGCTACCTCACTAAATATAAAAGTACCTCTACACACGCTATCCAAACCATCAACCCAACCCGCATCCAAAATATCATATCATCGGTTTATGCACTTTCCCTCTCCTGTTTAGGCAATAGAATATAATTGTATTGATCGTAAGCAACCAAAAAAAGAAGTTGAAGGGGAGTAAAAAGCATCTGCTCAAATTTCTTCCACTTCCAAACCCAAGATTCTATATATGATTTTTCATGGATGAACGTTCGACCTTTCTCCATTTTCATTTATCCATAATATGTAAGTATATAGTGGAGCAACTAACTGCTCACAAGTATCGAGTTGGGCGTGGGGGTAAATCTTAATGGATATTAAAGCAATGAGCCACAACCAACTTTAGGAAGTAAAAGATATGACGTTGCTATTGCTGGAAGGGTTTTCCCAACTTTAAATTGAAAAAGTAAGGAATTAGTTATACCAGTCGCGGTTTCAAGCTTTCCTGGTGTATAGTGCGAATTGACAATTTGATTTCGTTTCATGAAACATATGTATATGTATATGTACGAGTAACTACCCAAGAACCACATGCATATGGATGTATTGAATATTAGCTTGAAGAAAATTCATGAAATGTGTTTCGACAAAATGTGGCAGACAGATATTTGGGTAAGCTATGAATTCATGAACTTGCACACTTTACTACATTTACTACCATCAACTTTGGGTGAGATTCTTAGGCACGCGTGTGTGAGATTGGATGGAAGTGTGGACGAGGGAGAGAGAAAGCGTCTTGGTTTGAAATTGGATTCAGATTATTAGGATTATTACGTTTTCACTCTCAGAAGAGGAAATAGAATTTAAAAAGGGAATTAGGATTGCTATGTGAGGAATATTCAGTCAGTCAGTAGTACTTATGCTGCATCACATAGAGCAATATGTGTAATATGCAGTTCTCTTCAGATTGTCTCATTCATAAGGCACAAGATTGAGTTTTAAGCGCTAAGTTCCTCACTTGAGTGAATTTTAGTGAGCATAGGATAGTCGACAAGCAACTTATGTGGGGGTTGGAGGGAGTTATTCTAGAACCACTATACAAAATAATAACTGACAAAATGTATATAGTTTTTTACAATGTACTTAAAACATTCCAAAGTATATTGAAGAATTTGAAAGTTATATATGCTGCATATATATCTGTGTGCACGTTACCCCTGTTTTCTTCACCCAATGGTAATGTTATGTACAGAAAAATTTGTGCAAGGGGATGGGTACAAAAAACACTGAAAAAATTATGAGTATTTTCAACGATGTTGAGAATGAAATGGTGCGAAAATAGCCATTTGGAATGGCCTCCAAATGCTGTATAACAATAGACCCTGCTTCCAGATCGCAAATCATGGTGCACTTCTACTGCCTAAAAAATGTTGGATGTCATACAGTAATACATTCCAAGTTTTTCCCTATTGATAAAGGCGAGTTGAGAGGGAGATATGATGTGGATGGTGACAATGCACATGAAAGTTCATATCACACAGTAGTTCTCGTGAGATATGCATCATCATATTACACAGGATACAAGTTATTACTTTACATGCCCATGTTACTTTCACATTTCACTCGGCCTCTTATCATAAATGGACCTTTACATGATTTTGCTCTTTGGTCCTTATTTCTAAAAATTGCTCCATTCTTTTTCTCACTCAATGCTCCGCATGGCCATCTTTTTATTTTGGTGTATGGATGAACTGAAAATATTCACACGAGAAAGAGGATAGTCCTTGCATGACTGCCTGCTTGCATATTAGATGATGGGGAATGTCTTGAAAAAATAGGCAATACAATGTTAGTTTGATGATAGCTTTGGACATTGCCCTTCTTGTTTGTACAGTGAACAAATGTGAAGAAATAGAGAGATAGTGGATTGAAGGGGTGTCGGTATTACGATGAGGGTGTGTAACTGTAGCGAACCGAAAATCTTTTATTGCTTTTCCTTGTGACAATCCACAGAACCAGTTTGGAGCTGCTTTCGAATCTAGTATATTCCTTTCTCATTCTCTCACTTTCTATTTCTCTGTTTTCTGTTCCCGGAAATACATCGGGTTGAGGAAAGCAAGGGGAGATACGGTAAAGTGCTTACACTGTGCTACGCTGGCCAAAAGATAGTCCATGTTTTGACGTTTTATATAAGGAAGGATGTCTACATGGATGAGAAAATAATACACTCTATAAGTATAGTCTGATAGAAGTTGTGTGAGCACAGTTTCCAAGTTTCTGGTAGGAGAGAAAACAACTGGTAATATCAAAGGGAAATTTTTATGTCGAATACAAACTTTCCCCGAAAACTCACCTTCGTTTGAGAAATTGGGGAATACATCTAAAATTGTCATAATGTCAGTTTTCAATGGCTCCTGTGAGACCTATTTGCCACGAAAATACGGAATCTTCAAGATTTGTTTAGTAAAATCAGTGGCAGATTTCTATTTGAAAAAGGAAGGTCACTCTAAGGACGTTTTTATATACAAAATGTTTCTGTTTATTTATGGGGATGCAACAAGGTAGTTGTATCGTTATCAACTGTATTCCAAATTCCAATGGTACACGAGACGTTCAATATATTTGCAAAAGATAGAGACGGTGAACTAATAAGTTGACATGATAGAAGTCGATTGAATGGCGAGCCTCTAAACCAACACAATGTTTCAGTAACGTCATATTCCAATGGTACACGAGACGTTCAATATATTTGCAAAAGATAGAGACGGTGAACTAATAAGTTGACATGATAGAAGTCGATTGAATGGCGAGCCTCTAAACCAACACAATGTTTCTGTAACGTCTTTTGAACCTTCAAACCACGGCAGGAATGAAAAAAATATTCGTATTTTTGGATACAACATACCCTTACTTCATATGACTTACGTTACGTTGTCGCTTCTGAAACAGACAGCTTTCTCTGAATATTTTATTCCCACAAAACTTTACCCAAAGAGTATGATTAGTAAAGAATTTATACCTTTACAATTAGGCGAAACCAACCACGTTCATTAATTGACATGAACAAAGTAAAGAGTATCAGAGCTCGAGATAAGATAATAATGAAAGCGAGCCTTTTAAGATACCGTGTAACTTGAGCTTCAAACACCCCATAGCACAATACATTGTTAAATGCATCTCAACATTCACAATTTTGTACCTGAGATTTTTCTTCCAGTCTCGCCGTCAACTCATTACATCATTAGTCTTTATTACAGGAGCGACGCTTGTATTATGTTAGAATGGTATCAAATTATATTCGACAGATGATATCGTAGTCAACTGGAGTTTGAATGTATATTTGCTCAAGCTGCTTGAAATGATTTCGTTTAAGAGCTCTTCAATTTCAATTCTTATCAAATCAAAGAAACCACTGAAAACTTCAAACCTCCTTCATTGACGTCGTCGTATTTGTTGTCATCATCAGCAGCCTATTAGCAAAAGCTCACAGGGTAGGAATGAAATAATTGGGTAAAAATTCTTTATCTGTCATTTTAATCCCAGAGCCTCTCTCACTGCCCTGTGGGTAGTTTAAACCAAAAAGTCATCGTGCACATTAACATCAAATCGTAGATAGAATCTAAACTTTGTTGGCAGCGCAGTACGGAAACTCTGTCAAATGCTTACGGCACTCTGGAATGTTTCCTCTTGGCCGTGTTATCTACATCTTAATGGCAAAATTCTTATTGGGAAGTATATCTTGTCCACCACCAAAGAACAATTCAGATAGTAGGACTCACAGCAATAGCGGTGATGATCGTGATGATGAAGGTATCATTTATTTCCTAGAATGCATTGTTCATTACACGCATAAACTAGTTTATGCTACCTGTCCTGTGAAAGGTTTCTAGACGGATGTAGAAAGAATAATATCATTTCTACTCATAAATTCCGTCGAATTGACCTTTCTAAATTGCTGGGTTTATTGCCCACTATGTCATGGCATATAGCGTTTCAGGGCATATCATTCGTAAAATTACCATAAGAAATCGTTAAATTTCTGAAGTAAATGAAGTAGATTCTCATCTCGTAGATTAACTCAGTTGACCTTTCATAATTTGGAGCAATTAAACCCGCCATGAGCCAGTCTACATTCAATCGTTTCGTTAAATGTTCATAGAAAATTGAACTTCTTCTTCCAACAGCCAAAAGAACCAACCCAAAAGTGAAATGAACACAAAAATCTAGTTTTTACTATTCTAAAAAGCAATAAGAATGTGCAAAAACATTTATTTTAAAAATCGACAC
>JAANSM010001767.1:0-17172 GCA_036850725.1 Orchesella villosa
AACATCAACCTTCAACTAGGTACATGAACCTTCTGGAGGTTAATCACACACAAAGAATCATCTTAAATTAGATACATATACATAAGCTTCAATGTCAAAAACATGTTAATTAAGGTAAGTTGAACAACTTCTTAATCCCTAAGATCAAGCTCAATTGACAAGACATGTTCAATTAGCATAAGTTTACAAAAAGGTAAAAACTCATATTCATCACGAACCATAAGTCACATTCATCAATATACAAAACATAATATTCTGAATTCACTACAAACAACCATATTGTTTTGGTTTGCTTATAAGTATATTTTACCTTTTCAATTCAAATCCTAGAATGAAATGCAGGATCCTGTTAGAAAAGAAGATTGAGAGTGAGCAGAATCTCACGAATTTGCCTATGAACCTGCTTAACTAGATACTTGAAATAATTTTTGAGGGTCAAAATATTTTTCAATTGAATTTCCTTATAGCAGCTATTTTGTTATCTATTTTTTAATTTGAAATCAGTTGAAAACCAAGCAACACTGATGTTGTACGCATCAGCCGACGTCTTGGTAATAAATGTTGTAAATCTATTCCAGGTGTTTTGCAGGTGGATGTGGTATGTGGCCCTAAAGACAATGTGGGCCGGTATGCAGATAGAAAATATTTTTACATTTCTTTCCGTGTTCTTGTCAATGTTTAACAAAAAGAATTTACGTGCTATACAAGCAAGCCTATAACATGTAACGATGAAAGACCAACTTACGTTGTTTTCATGGTTGAAAAGGTAAAAGTCGAAAACTGGTTTTGTGCACACAGTTGGTCTATGCTTTATCAACATAGTATGATATATTTCCAGCATGTATGGTACAAAGCACCACCTGAGCAGGTGGCAGGTGGGAAAGAAAAAAAGAAGAACATTTTTTTTCACTGAAAGAAGTGGTGATATAGCCAACAAGTTTTGTAAAACAAATTATATGTACACGGTTACCTATCTACTTACATAAATGTGCACAACCGTTGCATTGCTTTGTTCTTTATCATGATGAGCAAGGTAAGTACTCTTGCTCTTGTGTTAGCTTTCGGGTTACTCCTTTCCTTTCTAGTACGGCGAGAATTTTTCGTAATCCATGAGTACGAGACTGGAAAGTGATGTCAGCTCAGGTACTTGGTAACATGAGCGTTGAATGCATTTACAGAGTACATTACAGATTACATACTGACCAGAATACAAGAAGGAATAATATTTGATTGTAAAATAATGTGACCTTGAAATTCGGTGAGCCGTAAGGGATTTTGAGCCGTAAGGGATTTTGAGCCGTAAGGGATTTTGAGCCGTAAGGGATTTTGAGCCGTAAGGGATTTTGAGCCGTAAGGGATTTTGAGCCGTAAGGGATTTCGAGCTGTGATGGATATGGATATAGTTGCATAGAATGAAAGACCAATGACCAGATAAGCAGCATACAGCAATACTTTCTAACAGAAAAACTGTAAATTCCATTCAATATTGTGTTGCCTCGCTTAATTAAAATATTTGTAATCAACAAACAGCATGTTAAAAATAGGTGGCATTTTTAAATTTCATATAGGAATTTCAAGTCTTATTCAATTTAATTTTAAGTTACTTACTTATTTTTGTAAAAAAATCAGGAAACGTCACCAAAATAAATTTCAAATGAATTTTACGCTTTGTAAGTAGCTTCATATATATATTGTATTACTTCAATTTGAACGAGGTAGTAGGAAATAAGTTATGTCATAAACGTCCTGTCAGTTTTGCTGTTGTCAAGTATGTACTTGGATCGAGGTACTTGGAGTTTGTATAACTGAAATTTGTACTTAAAAAGGAGGCGTCAAATTGACCAGGTTGACTGTGGCCTGCATTGGAATTTTAACATCAGTTTTGAGTGAATTTTAGAAATTCATGTAGTTTTGGCTCCTAATTAAAAAAAATAGTAAGATGTGTTTCATATTCAATACTATTAACTGTTTGTACTTGCAAAGTTAAATAGTTATATTATGTATGAATAAATGTGTGAGAAGTTTTGTTACTATTATTGGCAAATTCCATGCCGCAAACATCGCACGAATAGTATTTCACTTTGATATGAGAACGAATGTGGACGTTAAGTGGCCTTGTAGCACACCATCGCTTTCCACAGAAAACACAACAATACCGCCTCAGAGTTGAATGCACCTGGATTGTGTGTATTTTCAACGAGCTAGAAAGTCCAAACCTCTTTTTGCAAATTTTGCATTCGTACGGAGTCTCGCCAGTATGGGAGCGAAAGTGATAATTTTTTGCTTGAAGACTGACAAATCCCTTGTTACACACACTGCAAATATAATGCATAATAGCAGCTGTAAAGAACAGTCAACACCACGTATTATTGCATAATATTTCCGTTAAGAAGGCGCACTGGTGAATCGGACCTTCAAGGCATTTCAACATGTCAACTTGAATTGTAAAATCAAATTTGAGGGAATTTTAGAAATTTATGCAATTTTGGCTCCAAAATTTGAAATATAATCAGATGTTACCGATATTTAATATTATGACGAGTTTTGACATGCAAGGTGGAATAATTACATCAGTTATGAGTAAATGTTGGAGATTCATGCAGTTTTGGTACGAAAATTAAAAATGTACTCAGATATAATTGATATTAAACGCATGATGCATTTAATTTTCAGCATAAGTTGACTATTAATGTAGAGTTTGGTTTTACCAGCAATACCAAGCTCAATCCATCCTGGCACCCGTTCTTCCCCTGCTCAAAACAGTTGTCACAATTGACAAACTCTCCATGAAATTTTGAATTTCCAGGTTAAAACTAAGTTAATCTACTGGAGGAACTGAGACTGGACAAAACATTTTTCATCATGACTTCCAATTAAGTCCTACTTTAATTTGGCTGATACAAGTTAACACATAAATAAATTGCTTGTAAGCAAGGTAGATACGCAGCTCTAAACAAACTGAAAACGGACTATAATTACTTGACGAATTCCTGAACTACTCAAAAACTTGATAAAGCATCTCGAAATATCCCTAAATACTGATTTTCAGCGTAATCAGTTATTTTTCGAACTTTCCCGCCAATAACTTTCGAATCGATTGACTAAATTTACTGAAAATTATTCCGTGTTAGGCTCTTATGGTGTACTACCTGTGCACCAAATTTGGTGGAAATAGGTTCATGTATATGAACATGAGAGCATACGGAAGCTTTATTAGTGACATTTTAGATTAACGCCCATAACTATCGAACCGCTTGACCAAATTCACTGAAAAGCATTCAGTGCCGAGCGCTTAAGGTGTACTACGTGTATACCAAATTTGGTCAAAATCGGTCAATGTATGTGGTCAGGAGAGTGCGCACGGACGGACAGACAAATTTAGTAAAATCATAACTTGGCTCTACACTAGAGCCGCGTAATAAAGTCTTACTAACTAACTAATGCACGATGTTGCTGAAAATACACAATGAATTTTTGCTTTCCACTTCGATTTTACTTCACATGTTTCAAACTATTGAACACCCATTTATACTTTTACATAAAATACTTCTATCTCTATTGGGTTTATTCAATTTACATAAAACATTAAGGGTTAAAGTTTTGTTAAGTATTTATATAATACAAAGGAGGTTCATTTCTGAATTCGCCTTAACTATACGGTACACTTATTATAAGAAACGGAAATCCAAAACAATTGTGCGCAATTTGTACAAATGTAAAGTTGAAACGTTGCATCACATATACTCTGGAACCACACAATTGACAAAAAATATTCAGCAAACGAAACGTACGAAAAGGAGGTTAATAAACCATTATGTGTTATGAACGTTTAAACTAACAATGAAAATGTAATAAAACTACATTTAAAAAAACAACTAACCTAGTTAACAAATACACGACCACAGTATATCTATATGAGTCGTACTCTCCAACAAAACAATTATTTATGCGACCGTCGGAAGTGTGTGCCAAGGCCAGCGCTACATGAATAACTTTTTTCGCAGCGACTACATTCATACGATTTCTCACCCGTGTGGTAGGTCAGGTGCGCATACAAACGTGTTTTTGTCCTGAATTTCTTGCTACACATAATACACTCAAACTCCTTATTCTCCAAAAGAATTCGGTGATGTTCATTTTTGTTACTATTTGTGGCGAATTCCATTCCGCAAACATCGCACGGATATAATTTCTCTCTGATATGACGACGAATATGGACGTAAAGTGATGTGGCAGCGCTCCATCGCTTTCCACAGAATATACAACAATAGCGCCACCCGTTTGAATGCACTTGTTTAGTGTGTATAATAAGTGAGGAGGAAAGTCCAAAGCATTTTTTGCAAATTCTGCATTGGTATGGCGTTTCGCCCGTATGGGAGCGAAAGTGATCCTTTTTTGCTCGAAGATTGCCGAATCCCTTATTACACACAATGCAAACATGGGCTTTCTCTCGAATGTGATACATAATATGACAATGAAGATCGCTGGATTTTTTGAACCGTCTTTCACAAAACACACAAGCATATAATCGTTCGCTGTTGTGCTTTCGAGAATAATGTGAGGACAGTTCGACTTGGCTTACAAAGGTCATTGGGCAAACCGAACACTTCACTGATTTTTCTCCCAAATGACGTTTGATGTGAGATTGTAAATCTGGTTTTCTATAAAAACTTTTCCCACAGATTTCACAATAATGATTTTTTATCTTTTCATGGACGGCTTCAATATGCTCTTTCAAGTGTGTATTAGAAGATAGGCTTCGTCCGCAAACTAGGCACTGAACTCGCTTGGGACGAACCCGATGCTGGGCCTTAGTTTTACTGTTTACATTTGCTCGATGATTGCTTGAGTTTTGTGCCATTCTGTGTGGCATGGACTTTGCTGACCCTGTTTCACAAAAACTCCAATTGCTGTAACTCCTTTAATTTAAAAACTCACTAAGTATTACCAATTTATGATTTAGCAGCTTCTTCTGGTGTTAAATATAATTTACTTTTTCAAAATAAATCTTGGAATGGTCTTTTTTGTTACGGTAGTGTAACAAAAAAACGTGAACAGAACCTTCCTGATTTGGCAACAAACCTGAGCGTAAGTTCATTCAGATTCTAGGAATAATATTTGGGAATCAAAATATTTTTCAATTGAATTTCCTTATAGCAGCTGCTATTCTACCAATTTTATAGTTTGAAATCAATTGAAAACAAAACAACACTAATGTTGTACGCATCAGTCGGGGTCTTGGTATTAAATGTAAATACATTCCAGTTGTTTAGCTGGTGGTTGTGAGTTGTGCCACAACACACAACTGTTGTGGCCCAAAAGACAATGTGGGCCGGTATGCAGGTAAAAGATATTTCTCTTTCCACTTCTCCTTTCATGTTGTAAATGTTGAAGTAAAAGGATATACGTGATACACAAGCAAACCTATAACATGTAGCGATGAAGGACAAACTTCCTTGGTTTTCATGCTTGAAAATGTAAGTCGAAAACTGGTTTTGTTCACAAAATTGGTCTATGCTTTACCAACATAGTATGGTATTTTTCCAGCATGTGTGGTACAAAGCACCTGAGCAGGTGGGAAAGAAAGAAAGAAGAAGATTTTTCACAGAAAGAAGTTTTGATATAGCCAACAAGTTTTGTCAAACTGTATGCTCATGTACCATGTACGAGGTTACCAATTTACTTGTGCATAAATGTGCACAACCGTTGCATTGCTTTGTTCTTTATCATGACCAAGGTAAGTAAGTACTCTTCTTACTCTTGGGTTAGCTTCGTGTTCTTCCTTTCCATGAGCCCGAGACTGGAAAGTGATGTCAGCTGAGGTTCTTGGTAACATGAGCGTCGAATACATTTACAGAGTACATTACAGATTACATAGTGATCAGTATGCAAGAAGGAATAATATTTGAATGTAAAATTATGTAACCTTGAAATTCGGTGAGCCGTAAGGGATTTTGAGCTGTGATGGATATGGAGATAGCTGCATGGAATGAAAAACCGATGGCCAGATAAGCAACATACAGCAATACTTTTTAACAGAAACTCTGTAAATTCCATTCAATATTGTGCTCCCTCGCTCAATTAAAATATTTGTAATTAACAAACAGCATATTAAAAATAGCTGGTATTTTTAAATTTCATATCGGATTTTTTAAGTCTTATTCAATTTAATTTTAAGTTACTTTCTACTTATTGCAAAAAAAATCATGAAACGTCACCAAAATAAATTTAAAATTAATCTTACGCTTTGTAAGCAGCTTCATATATGTATTGTATTACTTCAATTTGATTGAGAAAGTAGGAATTAAGTTATGTCATAGACGTCATGTCAGTTTTGCTGTTGTCAAGTACGTACTTGGATAGAGGTACTTGGAGTTCGTATAATTGAAATTTGTACTTAAAAATGGGAGTTTCGAATTGTCTAGGTTTCAACTTTGTTTACCAATTGGATATCTCGAAGGCATGGTGTCAAGTTTGTATCTCGTCACTGTGACCTGCCACGGAATTCTAACATCAGTTTTGAGTGAATTTTAGAAATTCATATAGTTTTGGTTACTAAATTTAAAATATAACAGATGTTACTCATGTTTAATATTATGACGTATTTTTGCATTTAAAGTTGAATAGTTATATTAGCTATAAGTAAATGTTGGAAATTTATGCAGGTTTGGCACGAAAATTTAACGATAAAGACTATAAAATTTTCAATAAATCTGCGATACTTTTAAAGCTCCAACGGAAAGTTCATTGAAAAGTAATGCCTTTGGTTTGTAATTTTTGCGAGTAATCTTTTGTGTGCAGCCCGGAAATGAGAAACTATACTCGTTCACACCTGTCGTTGTTTGATAAGATGATGGATTGGTATGATTTATGCGAAGAAAAATGTCACTACAATGTAAAGCCTTAAATCTCATAATTGTCGCCACGTTCGGGAGTATTTATAATTTTTTTTAAATTTTTTTGAATTTTGAGAAAATTGAAGGCGGGCTTTCCCATGCAAAGGAAATCAGCGACACCATGTGTGTTTTCACACACCTACAAGGCTACAAGGTTACAAAATAGTTTAAGAGTTGTAATACAATAGGTAAGTAGTATATAGGAAAGATATGATCATTTAAAGTAAAATAAATTTGTTTTGTATAGGACAAAATATGATTTATATATGTTATAACAATTTTTATTTACCGATTGCTTTAACGTAAAAACTTCTATCTCTATTACAGCCTCATTCAATTTCCATAAAGACTAAACGTAAGTATTCATATAATATAAATAAAGTTTAATACCAAATGCGATATAACTGTTCGCTAAACTTATCCTAAGATACCGAAACTTGAAGCAACTGCATTTAAATAAAATTTATGAAAATTTAAACTAACACTAAAATTAACTAAATCTACTTTTTCAAAAATATAACTAACATAGATTACAAATAAACAACTATATCTACATGTGTCATATTAGCTAAAAAAAACACTCATTTATGACATCGTCGGAGGTGAGTACCAAAGGCATCGGCGTTAGAATAACATTTTTTACAGCGACTACATTCATACGATTTCTCACCCGTGTGGCTGATCAAGTGCCTATGCAAATGAGTTCTTCTCCTGAACTTCTTGCTACACATAATACATTCAAACTCCTTATTCTCCAAATGAATTTCGTTATGAGAAGTTTTGTTACTATTATTGGCAAATTCCATGCCGCAAACGTCGCACGAGTAGTATTTCCCTTTGATGTGAGAACGAATGTGCACGGTAAGTGGTCTTGTATCGCCAAATCGCTTTCCACAAAAAATACAACAATACCCCGTCAGAGTTGAATGCACCTGGATTGTGTGTATTTTCAACGAGCTGGAAAGTCCAAACCTCTTTTTGCAAATTCTGCATTTGTATGGCTTTTCGCCCGTATGGGAGTGAAAGTGATCATTTTTTGCTTGAAGATTGACGAATTCCTTGTTACACACACAGCAAACATGGACTTTCTCCTTAATGTGATACATGATATGATAATAAAGACTGACTGATGTTTTGAACCGTCTCTCACGAAATACACAGGCATATAATCGTTCATTGGGGTGCATTCGAGAATAATGTGCGGACAGTTCTACTTGGCTTACAAAGGTCATTGGACAAACTGGACACTTCATTGATTTTTCTCTCAAATGACGGTTGATGTGAGATAGTAACTCCGCTTTTCTATAAAAAGATTTCCCACAGATTTTACAAGAGTGGTTTTTAATCCTTTCATGGACGGCTTCGATGTGACCTTTCAAGGCAAACTTGGAACAGAGGCTTCGTCCGCACACTTTGCACTGGAATCGCTCCTTCTTCACATGACAATTAGGATGATTCCATTGCTCGGCCGTACTGTCACTCCCCGAATTTCCCTCGGAATAATTTGTAGAATTGAGATTTGCTCGTTGATTGCTTGAGTTTCGTGACATTTTGTGTGGAATGTCTTTCTAATGCATAATGGGGTTTAAAAAATCAGATTGTTGTAACTCTTTCAACATACACTGCTAAGGTTCAGCAACTTCTTGTTTATGATTGTAATTTACCTTTTCAATTCAAATCCTAGAATAAAATACAGTTTCCTGTAAGAAAAGAAGAGAGCAGAATCTCAAAGATTTGTCTATGAATCTGAGCATAGGTTCATGCAGATTCTTGGAACACAATACACGAGAATCTAAATATTTTACAAACCAATTTTCTTAAATCTGTTGTTCTACTGCCATTTCTATAATTTGAAATCAGTGGAATACCAAATAAAACTAACTAATGTTGTGCTCGTTAGCCGAAGTCTTGGGAAGAAATGTGAATGTCAATCCAGCCCAATAGAAACTGTAAAAAGTGTGAACCTGTATGCATCTAAAAACATTCTCAGTTCTTTCACTATTTTGTCAATGTTCAATAAGAGGGATATGCATATGTTTGTTGTACATTATAAACGTGTAACAATGAAAGACAAACTTATTTAGGTTTTCCTGGTTGAAAAGGTAAGTCGAAATCTCGTTTTGTTCACACTATTGCTCTATGTTTTATCAACATAGCATGGCATCGTTTCAGCATGTATTGTACACAGCATCAGAGCGCATGAAAATAGAAACAAAAAAGATTTTTCTTTGAACAATGTGTTGAAGGCATAGCCCGGCTATATACACGGTTAACTACTTATATAAATGTGCACAGGTATTGCGTTGCTTCTTTGTCGTGAGCAAGGTACTTTTGCGTTGGCTTCTGTATTCCGTCTTTCCTTCCCAATACGACGAGTATTTGTAGTCTAAATTTTCTTTGTGCCCGACTGCTCAGACACTTTGAGCGTAGCGTGCATTTCAGAGTTCATTACAGATTACAGAGAGTGAGCACTACAAGAATGATATATGTGAATATAATCATGCATAGAACGTGCGTACTTTCAAAGCAAACACAAATATTTAAAGATTGGTTGCAATTCACCATAAAAGAAATCAGAATTCTTAAATTGACATGAACCACAAACGTTTTACTGCAGCGGGATAAGCGGGCATATTCGAATAATGTAGAAGTTTTTTTATCTTATGTTGTTATTTTCTTATAATAGGATAGAGGTGAAAATGTATTGGGAAAAGTATAAAAAAGAAACATGTATGATGAAGCCAAATTACAATATCTCCATCCCCAGCGACGATTGCTTTCACCAGCAGCTCTGTGGTAAGTAATATTAAAAGCAGTTGTTGGGAAATCTTTTTAAGGTAGCCGTAAAGGATGTACTATTGTGATGGATATTGATGTAATAGCATGAAAAGGAGAACCAGTAACCACATATCTTGCAGCATCACTTTCCAAGAAACATAATGTTTAATGTTATAATGTTTAATAGAATGCTAACTCTGTCAATCATTATATAGTGTTTTCAAAATTTGTAGTTTTTCTTTACATGTTACATATTAGATTAGATTTCCAATTTTCTACTCAATGTAATTTGCCTTCTTTTATACTTCGAGTAGAAAACGACACCTATGAAATTCTTTCGGTTTAAAATAATCGCATAAAATGTAAAGTTGCGACGCAAAGTATGGTTCAATAAAAAAGTAAATATCCGATTGAAAGTGTATTTATTAACACAAAAAATCATAACACAATTATTTCTAGCCCAACCTAATTCAAGGTACTAACATCTCATCATACATCATAAGGATACAATTTTTTTATATGAATAGCTCAAGCGAATTTACATCATAAAGGGCCACATTTAGGGGTTGATAACGTTGGAAGAAGAAGCATTGGTGCCTGCAGTAATAACTCCAGATCCGGTCACCAACCCAGCCGCAATATTAGACATGGCTGCGCTTTGACCTCCAGTAGCACTTCCGAAAATGTGGTCACCTGAAAACCCCAGGTTTTCAGCTAGAACTAGGTTGTAGCTGGTACTAGACAAATTGGAATTGTTAGCGATGGCAACTTGGTCAACAAAACTTTCCTGCTCTATATCGGACTCGATGTCTGCTACAAATGAAATTACAGCTGGGTTTGCCACAGTTCCTACGGCCGAAGCTGAAGCGTCCTGAGAAGTTTCTATTATACCTTCATCGACTGAAGTGGCAGCCTGGCCATCGAGCTCTATTTCAATGGTTGGTGGCGCCCCTTAAGAAGTAAAAGAAAATCAAAATATAAATTTTCTAATTAATATTTTCAGCGTAAAACTGCAAAGCTTAAATATTGTCTCCGAAATTTTGAGTATCAAAAGGCAAAAGGTACACTTACCGGAACCGTCGTTGACCTGACGAGTACCATGGAGGAGGCAAGTTCCATGGACGGTGACGATGATTGTGGCGAAAAGAATAGCGTAAGTGTTCATGGTGATTTTAAAGGTGTATTGAATTCACTGGATGTAAATTAAAGTAAAATTGGTATGGACTGTAGAATGTTTCAGCTGAAGATTACTGAGGGAAATGAATACTGACTGAGAAAACGTGGGCCTTTTATACTGAATTTTGTCAATGTGTTCAATACGCTATGATGTGAGTAAATAGATAATGCATAGCAAAGTAAAATTCTTTGCTTTAGGTACAAAAGGATTTCTCCAGTTTCTTATTTTTTTTATCTAACAGAGCTCAGGGCAGCAGTTTACAAACATATTAACAACTACATACACACTTGTTAGAATTTAATATTTACGATAATCTCATTTTTTATCCTTTGTGTGTAATTAGGTTTACTTTATTTTATTAAAAATAACTGAGCTCTAGAGTTAAACTTACATGGGTTTGATTTTTTCACAAAGAAGATTAAAACATAAAAAGGGATGCATTGCAGGGCTTAAGTCGGAGGTACCTGTTTCACATGAAACCAAATCCTATTATAACTGATGTAAATGCTAGCGTCTGTCGTACCAAGGGTCTAGCAGTTCAGGCATGCGTTCTTCCCTTTCTAGGCACCTTTAGGACGACTTTAGGAATTTCGCAGAACAGATCCCATCAGTACATCCATTTTCGTCTAATCTTGATGCAGGTTTACTCTTAAAAAATGTTTTTGATGACCCAAATATCCAAAGAAGCAGCACGTAGAGTAATAATTCTTCAGAAAAAATGCATTTCAAGCGTTTTGTAGCTGAAAAGTTGAGTTTTAAGAGAATTACGGATTTCGAAATATTTGAAGAGGAGGGATCCTGTTGCAAGTTATTTTCGCCATGTTAATCCCCATAAGAAAAACTGAAAATTAAAAAAAGTAAGCTTTGAAAACCAAAATGTACTGTAACTTGGAAACCATTTGCCATGGAGTAAAAGTATTTCGCATGCAATCATACTTCACCAAAAGCTACTTCTAGGCGCCGTATCAGCCAAATCGCATAGTTGCAGCCTTGGTAGTCCCCGTGTAAGTCTAATTCCAAAATGCAAAGAGATTAGAAACAGAAAGCGATAGTTTCAACGGAAAATTAAGAAAAATTGGCACCGAATATGCATAAATTGGGCTTTTCATCCGGAATTTTTTAAACGTCTTGAGTATTGACTGCAAAACGTTGACGCAGTATTTAGTGTACAGCTAAAATCGGAGTCAAATTGTGTAATTTATGTACTGAAAAATCAGTTTTGGTTTTATGTATTTGCTTACCCAAGATGATGTAAATACTGTCTGAACATATATTCAACGATTTACCGAACTGATAAGAATTAATAATTCGTAGAATCTGCTATATTTTTATATTTAATGATTTTTACGTTTGATCAGGCAGCAGTCCCAATACTCCCAATGCAATTTTACTGTTGTGCATACTGTTATGGATGCATTCTCAGAAAAAGTCGCAGGTACATGTTACACACTAGACCAAATCCAGCATGAAAGGTATTTGTAGTCGATGGACTCCTGATTTTTTGTACTTGTTACCTTATATACTGCCTGCTTGTAGGGTTCAGCTGCTTCTACAATAAATGCCTTCTTCGCATATTTTAAACTTATTACTTAAGTATATTCTGGTATCTCGTAAGCGATAAGTGAGTCTTTTATGAGCTCTATCATCTACAATACAGAATACAAGAAAACTTGTAACAATAGACTTGTTAGTCAAGTCTATTGTTAAAGAATTGATGTATCGGTGCATTGCATTTTTAAGTGGTTCATAATTTTATGTACGTATAATCGGATGGAAACGGTAATATAGGAAATCTGCGAAACCGAAGAAGATGCTGCGTCATGTATTAATTTAGTATTAAAATAAATATAAATTTAAGGCTACAATAAATTTAAATTTATATGTTCCCATTACTCTTCGCAACGTTGAACGTGGATATTATTCAACGGATAACATCAAAAATTTACCATCCACTGCGGTCCAAGGAAAACACTTTTACATAAAATTATTATCATAAATCTCAAATTATTTGGTTCATGAATTTGTTAGTCAATGGATAGAACAAAACAAGACAGCTCACAAAAATTTTTACTACCAATTCTTGAAAAAAAAGTAAGAATTCTTAATTTCCAATCCTAGATTTTTCCAAGTCAAATACTTAATAAATAAGTAAGTATATCAATAACATAACAATCGGTATATTGTTTAAATAAAATCGTATCAACCTAAATCCAATTCATTATGATTAAATTTCTTGAAGCGTCGAAAAAGAGGTGAGAACAAGGTAAAAACCGGTTTACAGTTTACAAACAAGACGTGGATTTTCTATGATACCAGCACTTGTTCTTGTTCTTCCATCATGTTACAACGCGTGATGATTTCCGCAGGAAGCCGACTGCCCATTCTCCTTTGTTTCTTTGCAATAAACAGGTACCAGAATAACAGTAGTACCGGTCATCATATACCCTCGATTGAGTCGGCTACAACAGGCACGGATTCTGTTGCAAAGCACACACGTAAAGGTTGCATGATGATGAGTCATCATCATGCAACATCATCATGAGTCATCATTGATGACCAAGTAACTTTTATATGATGCAACCTTGAAATTCACAGGTGATACAAGATTTTGAGCTGTGATGCATGTCGTATGAAAACAATCAGGGACGCGAGGTATCCTCTCATGTAGCAACATGTACTTGTAGAGAAAAGAAAACAAACAGAGTCATTATATTTTACTCGCTCCCACATGCAACATCTTTATAGATTATCCAAAATAATTGTGAAAACTTGTGATTTACATTTTGTATTTTATTTTCAATCATCAATTTTTCATCCTATATAAGTTCTTCATTAGGTCTTAATTTAAGAATTAACTCTACGACCAAATTCTTAATATAAAATAACATAAGAAATATGGTGACGAATTGAAAAATTTGAAATTCATTTAATGTAAATTAGCAGTAATTAAAAATCTAAAGTTAAAACTGATTGTAAAATAAGTGAAAGTGGCGGTGATCACTGGTGAAACAAGTGCCAGAACAATGAGCAATCAAACCAAACTAGCACCAAGTTGTCCAATTTGCAACAAAATTGTAAAACAGCTTCGAAAACATATAAAGAATGTACACAATAAAGATCCAAACGCTAATCGGAAGTTTACTTGTCATATATGTGACAAAATATTTACATTCAAATGTAGTGCCGACCGACACATCAAAATGGTTCACGAAAAGAATCCAACGGCAAGAGTAAACTGCCCAGTTTGCAAGAAAACCTTTGGAGATAAACACTACCTTCAACAGTCACACATACGGAGGACCCACAACAGAGACCCAAATTTACGACACACTTGCACACTTTGCAATTCAACATTCGCCCACAAATGCACGCTTGCTGGACACACTCGTAAAATTCACAGTGGAAAACTAAAATTTAAGTGCAAACTGTGTTTACAACAGTTCAAACTTTATAATCAACTAAGAGCTCATAAAAACTTGCACAAAATTAACATGGACTACAAGTGTCAAAAGTGTGACGCAAGTTTCTCTTCAGAAGGCGTACTAAATACGCATTGACTTCGACACTTCAAAACTAAGCCTCATGAGTGCATTTTTTGTTTTAAAACATTTTCTTATTTGCATATTCTTCATGCCCATTTAAGGATTCACACAAAAGAGACACCATTTCAGTGTAGTCTTTGTATAAAAAGCTTTGGCCAGTATAGTGCTCGGGAAACTCATGAGAAAAACTATCATCGAGCTGGGAAGAGATATCCGTGTGAAATTTGCAGGAAAAAATTTTCATCTTCATCAGCACTAAATGCCCACATTATTCGGCATTTGGGAGAGAAACAATATAAGTGTCAGTGTTGTTCATGTGCATTTTATACCAGAGCTGAGTTGAATAATCATGTCACGAATAAACATGGGAAGAACCAAGTAAAACCATTTTCTTGCGTTTTCTGTGATCGGCGTTTTAAACAACCCAGTTATCTTCTCGAGCACTTGCAAAATCACCTTCAAGAAAAGCCGTACTCATGCAAAATATGTCCAAAGGAATACCGTAAGAGGCACCTGCTATTTGAACATATGCGGGTTCACACCGGAGAAAAGCCTTACATCTGTAAGATTTGTAATAAAAAATTCACTTACATAAGTTCTTTGATTGAACACAAAAAGCGACACACACAACTAGTAAAAGTTTCCTGCATTTTGTGTGGGATTTTTGTTTCTGATAAATACTATTTGCAGGAACACATTCTTAGGCACATTGGAGAAAAACCACATGTTTGTAAATTTTGTGAGAAAGACTTTTGTACCGAAAAATACTTAAATATTCATCTCAAAGTTCACATGAAATAATTATAGCATGTTTTCCTGGATAGAAGCAGTAAATTCTAATGTTGAAATACACGAAAGTAGATTATCTTAAGTAATAAACTAAACGTAGTACATAGAATCATGTGTAAATTACGACTTTTCTTCTTCTTCAGATTAAAATTTTTAATTCATTTTTTAGGGATGTTGGTTATGGATTAATAATTAAGTTTGTCGGGAATATATAGTCTGATTATAGATTAAACTTTCTTTATCGAACAGTGGATTATAGATTAAAGATTAATTAATTAATTAATTAAATAGTTGATTAAATTATCTGAATTCTTAAATTTTGCGCACATTTCCACACATAAATACAATAAGTAAAAAAATTGACAAACAGAAGTCGGGAACTGAATACGGGATCATGTTTTTTAAATTGTAACAACCCAATTGTCAGGCTACACCCTTTGACCAGTGTTTTCAAACAAAACAATTTGTTAACACAAATTTGATCAGTGAAACAAACTCCTATTGTAAATAATTTGTCTCCAACTTCATTCAATAAATAAGTTAGAAAAGCAACGGATCTGACAAATATTTTTTCACAATGAATTGCTGAATAAAATTGTAAATGCTCACGAAATCTTTTTTATTAGGTCATTGATTTCTTGTGCATATGTTCCCAAAAATAAAAATTATTACTTTCCTAGGTTTAATTAAACTCACTTTTACATCAATAGTTCATACTTTTTTACCATTACACCTTGCACCCAAGCCTTGGACAAAACCTTGAAAGAACAAGCAAATGTTTCGTTTTCTTCCCTTAAAAACATATTCCATTAATTTTAGATCCGATCTCGCATTCGAGTTTCCAACCCCAATGATTAGTAATAATGATAATCATGCTATATATGCACTCATGAAGGAAAATGAAGGGGTGACTTAGTTGATATGAGGCATGTGTGCAATAATTGCAGCAACAAATTTGTGTAAATAAGACAAGTACATTGATTGAACATAAAGCACAGCACACGGGGCAACGTGAAAACCCTTAATTTATTTACAACAATTCTTAATAAAGATATTACATGGAAAATATGTTGCCCCCATCTTCATTTACCATGCATACTCATTGTTGTTTATTGCGCTTGTTCAGAAATATATGTACGACCCAATCACAAATTCAGTTCAGACGCAGACCTTCAAATTTTCTATAATACATAATTACAAAATAAAATAAATAAACTCACTATAAAGAAGCTTCATAGCCAGTATGCAGATCAAAGGCAGCATTTTCAAATTTTGAAATTTTAATATGCTTAACGTAAACGTACAAGCGAAGTTAGCATACTCCATGCATACAAGGTTTGGGGTTAGGTTGATACTTAAGAAATAGGGGCATTGCTAAATTTTAACAAAAGGACGTCGATAATTCGGGCAAATATTAACCGATTGACCTGAAATTTTGAATGGACACTTCTCTATCAATCCTACACTGAAGTCTTCGACGGTTTTCCCAAATTCGAAAATATGAGCGAGAAATTTCAAGAATTACAAAACGTTTAAAAACATCGATATTAAAGGCAAAAATCGCGCGTAAAAGGAATTCAAATGCGTTTGCATATGCATGCAGACAGAAAATATATTTAACAAAACAAACTTTGCGATTTTTTCAAAAAATTATAATTTTTGAAATTGATCACTCAAATTTTGAATTTGGAAAAACCGTTGAAAATTTCCTTATAGAGGAGTGACCAAACAAACTTTTGCTCCACCTTTTTTCAATCCTTTTTGAATAGGAAGAAAATTTCTTGCACCATCTATGTACTTAAAATCTTTGGAAAATCCATATAATCAAAGCTTCTTGCAGCAAACCTAACAAGCAATCTGCTTGCTAGCAAGCAGGTGTCATTATGCCGATACCGATCCTAGCAATTTGCTTGCGAAGAGTTGCTTACGAGAGGCCACGTTGATTATTAGGCCCCAGCAGAAACGACGGAGAGGAGAAAATATTGAAATT